>CAUYPK010073280.1:0-20285 GCA_963574355.1 Loris lydekkerianus | reverse complement strand
TGGCGTGGATGTGGAGAGAAGGGAACACTTTTACACTGCTGGTGGGACTGCAAACTAGTACAACCTTTCTGGAAGGAAGTACGGAGAAACCTCAAAGCACTCAAGCTAGACCTCCCATTTGATCCTGCAATCCCATTACTGGGCATCTACACATAAGGGAAAAAAATCCTTTTATCATAAGGATACTTGTACTAGACTGTTTATTGCAGCTCAATTTACAATCGCCAAAATGTGGAAACAGCCTAAATACCCATCAACCCAGGAATGGATTAACAAGCTGTGGTATATGTACACCATGGAATACTATTCAGCCATTAAAAAAATGGAGACTTTACAGCCTATGTATTAACCTGGATAGAAGTGGAAGACATTATTCTTAGTAAAGCATCACAAGAATGGAGAAGCATGAATCCTATGTACTCAATTTTGGTATGAGGACAATTAATGACAATTAAGGTCATGGTGGGGATGGGGGAAGGGGAGGGCAGAGAGAGAAAGAAGGAGGGAGGGTGGGGAAAGGAAGAGCAGAGAGAGGGAAGGAGGGAGGGGAGTGGGGCCTCGGTGTGTGACACACCTTCTGGGGGCAAGACACGATTGCAAGAGGGACTTTACCTAACAAATGCAATCAGTGTAACCTGGCTTATTGTACCCTCAATGAATCCCCAACAATTAAAAAAAAAAAAAAAAAGAAAAGAAAGTTCTTAGTTTGCAGAAGATGCTTTCAATGTGGCTTTGGAAATTAGATCTAAGATATGGAAAACAAAATAACTTCTGGTCTCAGATTATGGCTTCTTCTTAATCACAAAATCTGTTACCTCTTTTCTCAAACCCTGAGACATAACACAAATATTCATAGCATGAGCCACATCTAGATTATAACCCAGAATAACAACTTCGAATAGTCAACATTAATATGCTAACTTTTTCTGTAATGTCACTTTTTCATTGGGGGTGGGGGGGAATAACAATAGGCAAAAAGAGCCTAATTTGAATTCCAAATTAAAACTTTCAGAAATGTACGTAATTCTACTACTTACCATTGGCTTTGGAAGTGAAAGGTAGCCATACTTCTCTCCTATAAATAACAGATATAACTTAAATTTTTTTATTCTATTAACCTATTTTTCAATTATTCACATTTAACTTTTAAAATATTATTAAACAAGAATGTTAGAACATTCATTTTGAATTACATATGATTCATAACTAAAGTTGTAATTTGGTTGGTAACATGAAGACTACCAACCGCTGCGTGTCTAAGGTATTGGGTTGACGGGCCAATCCCAAAATGTAGGGGGAGAAAGACAAAATGTCTCAATCACATTTACTTCCCTTTACAATCAGTTGTGTTCACAGAGCAGTGTGCATCTAATGATTCCCCTGTTTTCCCTTTACGATCAGTTTTGTTCATAGAGCAGCCTGCATCTAACAATTTCCCTTTTATCAGGACCAGTATCAGTGCTTCTTCCTTTTCTGCAAGTACCCAGGCAAATCATTTACAACTAACCTCACAACGCGTTCTCCCAGTAAGAGATAAAGACAAACCCTGTACAAGACAGTGAGACGAAATAAAGCAAATAACAGGCTGGCAGAATTGACACATGGTACAAAGCATAATAATGAAGAAAAGAAGGAGTGTTACTTCATCCCTGCCCCATCTATCACCTCTCTGATTTCCAAGTCATGCATACAGTCAGATTACAATGGATGACAGATTTTTTTATAGCTGGCTTGGGATATCTGTGATAAAGATTCAAGATAAGATTTGAATAATAATTGTTTCTTAAAGTAAAATTGCTTCTTCAAGGAAAACAAGTGCATTCAGCTCCAATATATTAAGTTGATCCATATGAAATTGCTCACATTCAACCATTCTGAATAGAAAAACATCAATTTCATATGGTCCAACCTAATATAAGTAAATACAATGTAACAGCACTAAATCATGGCTTTTCTTATAGAACGACTATTACATTAAAAGGGCAAACCTGTTAGACTCAGAATGGTTTATACAAATATTTAAAATTTCATCTTGAACTGTGCTATTGACTAAAGAACCCACACGTGACTAATGAGCCCTTCAAATGTAGTTGGTCTGAACTGAGATGTGCTGTAAGTGTAAAAAACATACCAGATTTTGAAAAGTTAGTACAAAAGGGGAAAAAAAAATATGAAATATCTCATTAATAATTTCAAAATACTGAAATAACATTTTGGATATATCGGGTTAAACAAAAACTACTATTAAAACAAATTTAGCATTGCTTTTTAATTTTTCTTGTGCCTACTATATATGGCTAGCATTCTACTGCTATTGGACAATACCCATCTACAAGATGGATTGTTGCTAAGAGTCAGCTGATAGTACTTAGGAACAGCTTTATGATTAAAATTATTTCTTTGTAATGTCAGAATTCTAAGGGAATTTTATTAATGACTTTCCAATCTCAGAATTGTGAGAAGAAAAAAAACTTAAAGAGGAAGAGGCTATTTTCATGCCTTGTCTCTAAGCCCTGGTATAAAAAGTGCCTAATTTAGCTGCAAGAAGAGCAACAGAAGATGGTCTTTGTGTACCTCAGAATCTCAAAATTCACCATCTATCTTAATTCAAAGTCTGAATCTTGTCCATAAGATCCCCAAAAAGTAGTCTTGATATGCTAATAAAAAGGGGACAATTATTACTTAAGTATAATTAGCTTATATGAGTAATCTTATATTATCTAACCTTGTGTTCCTCTATAATGTCCTGACCCTAAAACATTCACATTCACTCTCCAAAAGGTGGTGTGGGAAGAAAGTAACCACCTGTTTCATTATCTCTTATACATCAGAGTTGAGGATACAACAAACTCAAAGAAACCGGAATGTAGGACAAAATAAATGCAATGAAAACAAAGTTTTCATATAATCTGGTTGACTACTGTTACCACCCACCTAGTGGTATTTATCACTTGGTGGTTCCAATCCCTGTGGTCCTCTTCTACATACTTTATTTTGCTCCCTATTCCCATTCTTCAGTTAGACTCAGAATAATTTATACAAATTTGAGGATAATTGCAAAATTGACAATTGTTCTGAAAGGTCTCCTGTAAATGCCATGCAAGTAAGGTTGTTCCTCTTTTGCCTAGTTCTAACAATAACTAAGTTGCCAATAATACAAGAAAAAGGAAAATAATACTAACAAGAGATCTGAGTTATTTTAGTTAATTGTACAAATATTATTTCCATCTTTCTTTTTTTTTTTTGAGATAGGGTCTCTGTTGCCTAGACTAGAGTATAGTGGCATCATCACAGCTCACTGTAGCACTGAATTCCTAGGCTCAAGGGATTCTCCTGCCTCCATCTCCCTAGTAGCTGCCTAACTATTTTGTAGACACACGTGTCACTATATTGCCCAGCTGATCTTGAACTTATCCTCTCAAGCCATGGCCACACCTCAACTTCCAAAGTGCAGGGATTATAGGCGTGAGCCTTCATGCCTGGCCATTTATGCTTTCTAACTGTCTCTAACCTAACCCATCTTCTTCTCCATTCTTACTGCCTCTACCTTAGTTTCAATCTGATCATTTAATAATTTTATATATTGTTACTCCTGGAGTAGGGGTCCTCAAACTATGGCCCGTGGGCCACATGAGGCGGTGTGATTGTATTTCTTTCTGTTTTGTTTTTTTACTTCAAAATAAGATATATGCAGTGTGCATAGGAATTTGTTCATAGTTTTTTTTTTAAAACTATAGTCTGGCCCTCCAATGGTCTGAGTGACAGTGCACTGGCCCCCTGTTTAAAAAGTTTGAGGACCCCTGCATAGTATTGAGTCCCTTAAATCCCTCCAGCCACTCAAGAACTGATGCAATATAGACCCCTGCCTACCCACCTCCAGGGTGTGGTGAAACCCACCTATAGTCCTAAGTATGCAGGAGGCTGCGGCAGGAGGATGGATGCTTTGTGCCCAGGAGCTTGAGGTTGCAGTGAGCATGATTGCCCGGCTGCACTCCAGTCTGGGACGTAAGTCAAACCCTGTGTTTTAAAAAAAAAAAAAACACGGCTCGGTGCCTGTGGCTCGAGTGGCTAAGGCACCAGCCATATACACCTGAGCTGGCAGATTCGAATCCAGCCCAGACCTGCCGAACAACAATAATGGCTGCAACCAAAAAATAGCCGGGCGTTATGGTGGGCGCCTATGGTCCCAGCTGCTTGGGAGGCAGAGGCAGAATCGCTTGAGCCCAGGAGTTGGAGGTTGCTGTGAGCAGTGATGCCATGGCACTCTACCCAGGGTGATGGCTTGAGGCTCTGTCTCAAAATATATATATATATTAAAAAGAAAAAAATACTGGGGGGTGGGGGGGCTCAGTGGCTCACGCCTATAATCCTAGCACACCCAAAGGCTGAGGCAGGTAGATTGCCTGAGCTCAGGAGTTCCAGACCAGCTGAGCAAGAATGAGACCCTATTTTTACTAAAAATAGAAAAAAATTAGTCAGGCATGGTGGTACAGGCCTGTAGTCACAGCTATTCAGGAGGCTGAGGCAAGAGGATGGCTTGAGCCCAGGAGTTTGAGGTTGCTGTGAGCTACAACACCACAGCACTCTAGCCTGGAACAATAGAGTGAGACTGTCTCAATAAAATAAAATAAAACAAAAACAAAAACAAAAACAAAAGAACCCAAAAAACTCCCTAAATCCTTTAGTTAACAACACAATTGTGCTATCTCCTAAGTGTATACCTCCAGATAAATTAAGTTCACAATTAAGTTCAAAAGGCCCTCTCATCTTTTTTTTTTTTTTTTTTTTTTTTTAGAGACAGAGTCTTACTTTGTTGCCCTTGGTAGAGTGCTGTGGCATCACACACCTCACAGCAACCTCCAACTCCTGGGCTTAGGCGATTCTCTTGCCTCAGCCTCCCGAGTAGCTGGGACAACAGGCGCCCGCCACAACACCCAGCTATTTTTTTGTTGCAGTTTGGGCAGGGCTGGGTTTAAACCCACCACTCTTGGTATATGAGGCCAGCGCCCTACCCACTGAGCCACAGGCACTGCCCAGCTCTCTCATCTTAAGGGGCTACTAAAATTATTTTGTATGAAAATCTAATTGAGCAGTGCTGCTCTCATTTACAATATCCAGAGCCTTTCTGTGTATTTAGAAAATAAAGCTTGTTCTCCAAGAATAATAAAGCCGTATTTATTATTTCACTGAAAATGCGCTAAATAATTCCCCATTGCAGTTCTCATAATTTGCTTCCTTTGGTTCAGGAGGGGCTCTGTATGGCATGTTCAATCAGAAAACTTATAATAATGAAACCCAGACCCACTTATAATAATGAAACCCTGACAATGACAGGCAGATTATTAGCTAAACTCTGCAGAAGAACTGAAGTATTCTTATCCAAACCCAATGTCATCCTCAAACTCCTCCTTCTGCCCCACTTCTATATTCAACTGACCAACAAACCCTACCAATAATACTTCTAAAATTGCTCTTAAATTAGTCTCCTTACCTTCATTTTGACTATCACCCCAGTTTAGGCTATCACCTCTTATCTGGACAGATCCCTGTCTTGTTCCAGGCTCATACCTACCCCAAATTACCCCATCTGGACCCACAGACACGTACTGCCCATACTTCTGATACTCCCCATTTTTGTAACAGACAATCTGACAAATGATGAAACAAGTCAGGGCTATGAAACAAGGCTACCAGAATTAAGAGAACTGTAGTTACAGAACTGAAAACCAAATTAAGATTCTTGGCAAGAGGCCTGATTAAAAAAAACAAAGTGGGGCGGCACCCATAGCTCTGTGGGTAAGGGCGCCAGCCACATACACTGAGGCTGCGGGTTTGAACCTGGCCTGGGCCAGCTAAAACAACAATGACAACTGCAACAACAACAAAATAGCTGGGCATTGTGGTGGGCACCTGTAGTCCCAGCTACTTGGGAGGCTGAGGGAAGAGAATCGCTTGAGCCCAAGAGGTTTGAGGTTGCTGTGAGCTGTGATGCCACGGCACTCTACCAGGGCAACAGCTTGAGACTCTGTCTCAAAACAACAACAAAGTGGTTTATGAAAGTATGCCATCCATGATGATAACTGCCCTACGTGGTTTAGTTGGAGATTTGTCCTCATCACCACTCTAAAATGGTTCAAACAAAACAAAGGGATTCAGTGCCCTTACAAGAGAGAGACAGAGCCTGCAAGCTATGAGAGCAGACTTCTTTTTGACATGCATTTGTCCAAAAGAATCTCAATTTCTAAATGCTGACACCTATTCATCGCTAAGGAAAATGGAGTCTTTTAGATCTGGTCTCTTCTGATATAAAGACCATGGCCTCCCTAGAGGTTCGGGTGAGAAGGCCAAATAAGATGAAAGAGAAGGGAGGAAGACAAGTACTGATTTTAACATGCTTGAAACTTCCAGTGGTCCTAGTATAAAGTTTGGGTGTCTTAGGTTAAGAAGTACAGTGATCTCACTCTTAGAATTTTATAAGGCCCCCTCTCATTGCTTAGTATAACGTTTGCCATTTGGTTGGTTAAATGATAACTGCTAGCACATCAGATAATTTTCCCAATCACAGGAGTCAAGTTCTGCAGTGCAGAATTAAACTGGCTAGAATACAGCAAAACTGTTATGCCCAGGAATAGTCATAACATGACTTATAATAGCGGCAAAGAGAAAATCAGGACCTGAGCAACACACCTTTTGTATGGGAAGCAGTGGGCAGGCTTGTCATAACCCCTGCCCCCACCAGATAATAGAAGGACAACACTGTGGCACTGGACTCAGCTGGCTAACCTGGAGTTGGGCTTCTTTTTGGGAAATACAACGCTCGTGAGCTTCATGATAAAAGTCAGGACAAAGCAAGGCAGTATAAAGAAGCAACCAAGGCCATATCAACATGCCTTTCTGAACAGAGAGGCACTTTGTCAGTTAAACAATGGGGGTCCTATCAATTAAAGGCAGCAGAATTTCTCACCTAAAGAGGAGCTCTGTTCAGCCCTTATGAAGTTAAAGTAACCCAGACTTTGAGTATAGGTTACCAAAACTGAAAGAAAAGATCGTTTACATGACAGCCAGCTTTTAAAGTAAAAAACCTGCCTTTCTTATCAGGACACTGGGGGTCCTCTCATTGTCTATAACAAAAGTACCCTGGTCTATAAACTGTAAGCCTGTATCTTGCTCTTGCTCTGTAAGCCTATCTTTCTCTTCCTCAAAAAACTCTTGTTTCACACTTAAAAATAAAGAAAGAAAGAAACCACAGTGACCATGTAGTCCCAAAGCAAGTGCAGGGTTTTCTGGTCTATACAGAGCAGATGGTGGAGTACTGTGCTGAGAAGGACCAACAGAGAGACCACGTGCAAACTCAATGTGAGAACAATGTCAAGATCAGTCAGCAATTTCTGTCATGGAGCGAAAATGAGGAAAGGTGGACTTGTGCTGTATAACTGCCTCCATCCATCTGGCCTACCTCCCTTGTTTTAAAGATGGGAACCTCAGGGAGAGAGGTTACAGGACTTGTCACAAGTCACATAATGGTAAAACCAAAAGCAAAACCTCTTACTACTTACTATATATCATAAGCATAAATTATTACATAAATAATTTGAATAAATTGAATAAATCATTTCATTTATGTTCACTGAAATCAAGAAACTGAAATTCTCATGGCCAGGCAATGTGCCTGGGACTCCATTGTTAATAGATTATTCTATCTCTTCTGCTAGTTAGCCAAACAATAAGGTGAACCAAACAAAACAAGCCTCCAGTCCTTCCTTGTTCCTTGCTCTGTACCTTCTCAACTGCCTAAGATTGGGATCTCCTAGTCATTTCTGGAATGGCTCTGGAAGGGAAAGAAGCATAATTCGGAGTGGCAGGAGTGAGCATTTTTCACAGAATTAGTTCATTATCATTAGAATACTTTAGCACTGAAGTGGAGTTTTATTGCTTGAGTGATAGAGCATGGCTGCTTTACAAAATTTCATCTTCCGGCCATGCATGGCGGTGCGGTGGCTCAAGTCTGCAATTCCAGCAATTTGGGAGGCTAAAGCCGGAGGATTATTTGAGGCCAGGAGTTTGAGACCAGATGGAGCAAGATAGCAAGACCCTATTTCCAAATTTAAAAAAAAAAGAGGCTTCAAGATTTAAAATGCCCAGTGTCTCAGAGCAAGTAGGCTAGAAGAGGAGAATGAAAAGGGGTAGAAAGAGGAAGAAGAGAAGGAGGAGGGCAAATCTCAGAGACAGAGAAAAGGCAGCACTGAATTAATGTCGCCTTAGATGTCCAGGGAGAGAAATCCTCCAGAGGGTGTCAGTTCCCCACTGGAGAAAGGATAGGCAGCTTCATTTATACAGAGAAGCAAGGGTAGGCTCTCTGCTCTCTTGTACTGGGCACAGGTCAAGACATCTACTAGGGTGGCGCTGGGCAGGTTAGTCCAAAAGCCTCTCTGGAGTGGGGGAAAGCACAGAGGGAGGGCTGCCAGAAAGGAGAGACTGAGCTTAATGGGAAAAACCGGTCATGAAGTTTTCTCATAAACTATTTAGTTTGACTGTAAGGTAATGGTCACCATGATGCTGATGCTGATAGATGTAACATTTAAACTTCCTGTGAATTAACTCACTTATTCTTCACATCCACCATTTGAAGTAGTTATGTCATTATTATCCTCATTTTGTAAATGTAAAACTTGAAACCCAGAGGGATTATGTCAAGAAGTGGCAGGGACAGAACTAGGATCTAGGCAAGCTGGCTTCAGAACAGTTCTGAATTTCAACTTTTACCCAATTCTGTCCTTCAGCATGACATTATCCCTCAGATCCCAAGGAAGGAAGAGAGTTGCTGACAGAAATGGAAGTTGGGGGCTCAGCGCCTGTAGCTCAGGGAGTAGGGCACCAACCACATACACCAAGGCTGGTGGATTCGAGCCCAGCCTGGGCCAGATAAAACGACAATGACAACTGCAACAAAAAAATGGTCAGGCGTTGTGGTGGGCGCCTGTATTCCCAGCTACTTGGGAGGCTGAGGCAAGAGTATATAGCTTAAGCCCAGGAGTTTGAGTTTGCTGTGAGTTGTGACACCGAAGGCGATGTAGTGAGATTCCGTCTCAAAAAAAAAAATAAAAAGGATGAAAGAAAATGGAAGTTGGGTTGTTTGTTTAAGAAAGAAATTTACTTATATTTATAGGGGAAAAAACTCAACTCAAGCTTATCAACCTCTAACTGCTACTCAAAACTCAGCCAGGATTAAGGCAGAGAATAACTGTTAAGTGACTGCTACCTTTCCTGAGGGGAAAAAGAAACTGTTATAAACCTTTTTCTATAGAAATAGAAAAGATAGACTAAAATGCTAGTAGGAGAGCCCAGACACAAAGAGGAAGGCAACTCAGGGCATTGGTCAGGGCACCCAGAACCCTTCCAGTTTGAGGTAGTGGGGAACCCGTGACCCAGGGACATAGGAGGGACATAGGAGGACACATCATGATGACTCAGCCATGCTCTATGTTCACATGAATGAAAACAAATCTTGGCCACCACTGAAAACAGTGTGAGAGAACCGCTTACTAAGCTGAATGGTGCTCCGGAAAAGAATAATCAGCCTGGCCATGCCCAGAGCCACATTCCACAGAGTGGATATGGAACATGTTTCCAAGTCCATGAGTCGATCACATTCCAGAAAAATAGAAGGCCACTCTTTGGCACTCCCCCAACCTCCTTACTTTCGCAGACTGATGACAACTGATAAAATAGCCCCCTAAGACAATACTCCTCTAACCTTTAAAGAGAAGCAAGCAGGATGAGGACACACTTGGGGGTATCTTCAGCCCAGAGCTCAAAAGCTCACCAAATTCAGGTAGGGCTCACAAGAGACTTTTAGAACTGGCAGAGCACTCAGCCTGAGACCTTCATTACTGAGCTCAGGATACTCGGGCCCAGAGCAAGGAAGAGCTTGCCTGACCCCAGGTAGAGAAAGGGCCTGGCCCTGCAGACACTCTGGCTAGCCCAGGCCAGGTATCCTTTCACCAGATCAATCCACTTCTCTGCATTTCCTAATAATTCCTAAGGCTAAGAAATCGTTCTTCCTTAAGGTTGGATCAATTGGGTTGCTTTACCTTTCAATATATAAATTGCCTCATAAAAATAGATAACTATAAATACTTTATCAAAGTATCAAAATGATATCTCCTTCAGACTATCACAGAAATCTTTAAGTGAAGACGGAAGATAAACATTTACTATACTTTACAAATGATGTTGCAACTAACTACAAAGTCTATCATTCCCTGCTTTTTAAGCAAATCAACATTTATCCTAAATGGGTATTTTTAAAATATGAAATGTTTAAATGTCCACATTCAATAAAAATAAATATGTAATTTGATGTTATAATTTTAAATAACATTTTATTTTAAAAATAAGCAAACATGCTTTGACACTAACAGAAGCCATTCAAAAGGAAGCAACATATAAAAACATATAAACAAAAACAACAGGACACATAATACAATGGGAAATAAACAAAACTCCCAGTTGACATTAAAGAGTAAAAGTAATGCCTTCCTATACACTGTATGAAGCTATTCTAGGCGTGGTAGAAATACTAATGAACTTACCCACCACAGGCAATATTCCAAGATTATGTAGTCATCAAGGAAAGAGATTCCATCCAAGTGGAAGGAAAGCAATTCAAAAATCAAATAACTACATTCATTTCATTATAAGTTATAGTAGAATTAAATCAGAGAATTACTGCATAATCGGAGAGCTTATGTACTAAAACCAAAAAACAATTTAGAAGAAATAAAGAAATGACTTAATTTCAACAGATAAGCTAGCATGCTAATATTAATTCAGATAAATATAACTATGCCATTATACAACTAATTTTATGCTTAGATACTAAAATAAAGAACAAAATCATATTTTTACAACTTTTCTATGAAAGACATTTTACTATAAAAATAACCCAGCTGGGTTATAACAAGCTAATTCACTTTGCATCTGGGGTTTGACATCAAACAACTAAGGGTGTGACTTTAAAACAAGAATATATTTCATATAAGGACAGTTTCTCACCTCGTCTTCCTTCAAACGTATCATTGATTTCTCTTAGCAGTGTTGACATGTCATTAATTTGGGATTCCCAAGCTTCACAAAATACATCTAGGTTTTCTCTAGCAATTTTACTAGATGGATGCAATGTCAATGTTTCAGCAGCAGAAATTATCTAAAAAAACAAAATGTACGCTGATGTAAATTTTAGGATCTTAGACCTCAGAATCTCTTTGGAGACACAGCTTAAGCCTGCCCCGTTCAGTTCAACTCAAAAAGCAGCTATAATGCAATTTCCACACACAGGCCCCATACTGGGCAATATGGACATACAAAGTAGAGCAAAACTCACTGCTCCTTTCCATGTGACTTACAGATAAATAGTATATATTATATACACAGTGCGTTCAGGGAGCAATTATGTTTATTCAAGGAAAATTGGTACAAGAAAGCTATTCCATAGGGTAAACCAGATTTTACGCAGAAAACAAAGAGTGTTCTACAGAGTTAAAGATATAGTAGCAGTAATGGCTGTAGTAATAGCAATAGTAGTGTTGGTGGTAATAATGGTGCTGGCAGTGGCAGAAGTAATATTGCCAACAGCACTGGTGGTAGTAACAGTGGTGGTGAAGGTAGCAACAACAGTGCCACGGGTACTGCGGTAAGAGTAGACGTGAAAATGTCAGCAGTAACAGTGCAGTGGTGGTGTGGTAAGAGTGGACGTGGGAATGGCAGCAGTAACAGCACAGTGGTGGTGTGGTAAGAGTGGATGTGGGAATGGCAGCAGTAACAGTGCAGTGGTACTGTGGTAAGAGTGGACGTGGGAATGGCAGCAGTAACAGCGCAGTGGTCGTGTGGTAAGAGTGGACGTGGGAATGGCAGCAGTAACAGCACAGTGGTGGTGTGGTAAGAGTGGACGTGGGAATGGCGGCAGTACCAGCGCAGTGGTGGTGTGGTAAGAGTGGACGTGGGAATGGCGGCAGTGACAGTGCAGTGGTGGTGTGGTCAGAGTGGACGTGGGAATGGTGGCAGTGACAGAGCAGTGGTGATGTGGTAAGAGTGGACGTGGGAATGGTGGCAGTAACAGCGCAGTGGTACTGTGGTAAGAGTGGACGTGGGAATGGCAGCAGTGACAGCGCAGTGGTGGTGTGGTAAGAGTGGACGTGGGAATGGCAGCAGTAACAGTGCAGTGGTACTGTGGTAAGAGTGGACGTGGGAATGGCGGCAGTGACAGCGCAGTGGTGGTGTAGTAAGAGTGGACGTGGGAATGGCAGCAGTGGCAGCAGAAGTGGTGGTCGTAACCGTGGTGGTAGCAGGTATTCCTGTGGCAGCAGTGGCGGTGGTGATAGCAGCAGTGGCAGTGGTGGGATTAACCGTGCTGGTAATGGTAGCAGCATGACAGAGTGGCAGTGGTGGTCGTCGGGGCAGCGGTGGTAGCAATTGTGACAGTGGTGGGGATAGTAAGTGGCAGCAGTGGTGGTAGCCACATATACTACACCTGTGAGTACCTGATAGATACATGCTAAAGATACTGTGTTAGGTGCTTACTGAATACTACTTTTGCTAAATAAGCAGCATTCCCATTTTATTGGTAAAGAAAGAGTCTACGCAGAGCTGATACTTGAACTCAGATCTACCTGGCTCCCAAGTCTAGGCATTTTCCACATCACGGCCTCTCTCACAAAACACACATTATACATAAAATGAGCAGTAATTATTCTGGTATTTTTATATACCACCATATAGGTTAAATAAGTGTCCTGAATAAATAAATGAATTTCTGCAGAGACACCTATGTTTTCGTCAAAATCTGCTTGGTCAACCCACTGGACACACCAAGACGACATCTCCCTCGTGGGTAGAGGGGTGTGGCTATGGGACTGTGTTTTATCCACCTGACCGTGGGCTACCAATTCCATGGCCATCCTGGCCCAACCTCCCTCCTGCTCCTCAGGGCTCGGTCCCTTCCATGTGTGATGGCTCAATGCACAGGAGCCAGCAGGGACGCCAAGGTCCCAGGGACTAGCAAGCCACAAGGTGGAAGGAGCCTGGCTTACCTGAGGAAGAAAGTCATGCCACCAACCAGGACTCAAAGTAAGAGAGAAATAAACTGCCATTGTGTTAAGTCATTCAGAATTGGGGGTTTTAGATTTTATCTTATATTAGCTACCATGTGAATGAATGAATGAATGAATCAACTGATATTTTATCTTTCATATAATAATCATTTTAACACTAAGGACTTAACGGATGCACTTTGTAACAGCCAGAAAATGGATGCCTAATCTGAGTCTTCACACACCTCCTGCCCTGACATTCAGTAGAAATTACACTTCAGCTCCCACCTCAAAATAGAATCTACCAACCTACTGAAATTTCCTGGCCGCCCATTAAATAACACACAGGAAAGATCAGGAGTTATCAATTAGGAGTCTCGTTTGACACACGTATAGCAGCTCCTGTCCCTTCCACTTTCACCTCCTATCATGATAATAAGACATTGATGCTATCTAATTTCCAAGTTCACGGGGGGGGAGGGGGAGTATCATATCAAATGCTCATTCAATAAATATAAATATTTTATAGAATCCATTGTGTGAAAAAATCATGCTAGGTGAGAAGGAAAAACGTGCTGAAAAAGAAGGTAAATCCCCTCTGTTATGAACCTTATGTTCTAGTGGGAGTCTAGAACAATAAACAAGCATATAATTAAAATAATTATAAACTATCGTAAGTGCTATGAAGGAAATTAATACGACCATGCGACAGAGATGCATTAATGTTACTGTCAAGTGATGCTGCTGTTTCATATTCATTACATAGGATTATTCACATGCACACACATGTACATGGCTAACACATGGCTAGTCATCTATCCACTATGTGCTAGGCACTGAGTCACCATCCCAGGAGCAGGGGAAACAGCTCTGAATGAAACAAATAAGTGTCCCTGGTCTTCATGGGATTCCTGTTATACTGGGGAGACAGACATTTAAAACAATTAAATCATAAACAAGACATTTTATAAGAGATAAATGACATGTATAAAAATAAAGGGTAGCAGGATGGAGGGTATTAGGTGGTCACAGTATTTTGAGTTAGGTGGTTGACGAAAAGGTGAGGGAGACACAAGGAAAGTCGTTTGGGATGAGGTGGGAGCATTTCTGGTATGTTCAAGGAAGGTTAAAAGCAAGTGAGCCAGAGGAACAGACAGATGGTGATAAACAAGAAGTGACCACGTACTGGAGAAGCATGTATGATAAGGGCTGGACTTTCTTCTGAGTGAGAAAGGAGAGCTTGTAGGAGATGGGTATGATCAGAGCCAGGCCAGCCGACACAGTTAGTACCTCTGAAAGAATTACAACTAGGTGCCCCTCCAGGCACAGTCCCACAGACCAGGCACAGGGCCTGCAAGCAGATGGCAGCTCTACGAGAACAAGCCTCACCTTCAGGGGCAATGAGCATATAACTTGCCAGTGGACCACAGGGTAGATCTCAGCACTGCTGCTTTCTCAACGAGAGGCCTTTGTACAGTGTGCAAACTGTTCAACTAAGCCCTGAATATGATCTAACGTTTTGTATTCTTTTTGATCTAACATTTCAAAGGAAATACAAAAATAGCATTGCTAAAGCAGAGCTATCCAGAATAAATACAAATTATCCCACCAGGATGCTCTATTTCCTTAAATTATCCTTTTGTGAGATAGTTGGCAAAGACTAGAAGAGGGAGCTGAGACCATGGCAACAGAAAAAACTTCTTAAGTTATAGAAGTTATTAACAACAGACTCTGCCACCATCCTGGGGAAGAAAACATGGCTATTCCTAATATCTCTGCTGCAGCTGAAACAGTAAGCAAAAAAATGCAACCAGATGGCAACCAGGGACTGAGGATAGGAGGGAGAACTGATTGCATGTGGCAGGAGAGACAAATGCTCCAGTTCTACGGAAATACATTTGCAGTCAAGGCAAGTAGAGGAACCCCCGTGGAGATAAGCAAGTACTGAAGCCTCAGGTTTCTCCCAATAAACAGTGATCCCCTGGTTATAATACACTGTTCAGCAGATGATCACTGTGGAGGTTCCCTGCCTTTGACATGTTCTCTATGGAGACCGACTCCCTTCCTCCCTCTCTACTCCTTCCAACACCCAACACGATTCTCCTAGTGGCACAGACCACCATGTTGTCTGGGTCACCTTTCCTGTTTTCAGCTATAAATCAAAACTCCAGGGACTCAACTTCTACCACCCAATACTGCAGTTCAGGAGCAAGTCCTTTTGGCTGACAAAAATAAAAGAACACCTGGAAAACTGTATTTTAGAGCTTAGACTTTAAGAAAGGAAAGTTTGTCCTTTACTTTTTCCCATTAATTTGACAGGGATGATGCTAAGTGGAATATTAGTTTTACAAAGGTTTGTACAAATTATAAAGACAAAGGAACACCTATTCTATACAAAATGCAGTGGAAAAAATTCACAATGCTCCCAAAAGAACAAACAGAACTTTCATTTCTATATA
This sequence comes from Loris lydekkerianus, assembly GCA_963574355.1. Classification (NCBI taxonomy): domain Eukaryota; kingdom Metazoa; phylum Chordata; class Mammalia; order Primates; family Lorisidae; genus Loris; species Loris lydekkerianus. Next base: position 4,738 of record CAUYPK010073280.1, on the reverse strand, counting down.
GTTTCACAATGTTGTTTTCACGTGTATTTACATTTTATATAGTAGCAATTATAGTATACACACAAATCTATAACCTACTTTTTTCGCTTAACATTTTTTTTAAATTTTTTTTTTATTGTTAAATCATAGCTATGTACATTAGTGCAATCAAGGGGTACAATGTGCTGGTTTCATATACAATCTGAAATAATCTCATCAAACTCACTTAACATTTAAATAAAACTTTTTTTGATGTTGCTAAATTCTGGTTATCATTATTTTAATATCATATAAAGTATTATTTGCCTAATTTAAGATAATATTTTGGTTCCAATTGAATCTTATTGTAAGTAATGTTGGAACAAACATCGTTTTATCTTGCTTTTTAATCTCCTAATTTTCAGGTTGAAACATGAACATTTTTATGGCTTGTTACATAATGATAACAATCTCCAAACATGTCATAACAGCCTGCATTGTCAACAGCTTCATTCAAAATAGATATAAACTAGGACATCAGTTAAATGAGCCAATCTCCAGGTTGGCAGATGACCAGAGAATCCAATGAAGGGTCACCCATGACCCACTACACACCAAAGAAAATTCCCTTACCTTTCTTTCTCTCAATAGATTTGGCCTATAGTTATACAAAACCATTTAGATTTTCCCTCTATGCAATTTGTCATGACATAACATATTAGAGAAGGGAACAGTCCGCTGTTTCCATACCTGCTGGCCAGTCACCTGAAACGTCTCTTCTGCATGTATACAGGCTATCTCAAGAGGTTCTGTCCCAGACACGTGTCGCAACAATCGGCAGGTCTATGAGAAAAGATGTTATAGTTCAACTTTCATATTCTCAACTTTCACACTATATGTCATTTTATAATTAAAAAGAAAATAAAACGTATTAAAATACATTTGTGCACTAAGATTATTACATTATATACAGTATCATATTTTAAGGATGCTATTAATATACTGTCACTAACAGATTCTCTAGGAATAAAACAGGTGCAAATAAAGGTATAGGATATTGTTTCTACTTCCTATCTAACCAGGGCAAGGTGATCATAGAATACTGGTACAAGAAAAATCTCTGCAAGGATCTATGGATGCCCACATATTTTATGTGTGAAGAATTCTGGCTCAGAGGAGTGACCTTGCCCAAGGCCTCCCAGCTAAACTATGTCACAATAACGACAAGCTACAATTCTATCAACAAACATTACTTCCTCTCCTCATGATTATTTAATTAAGCACACCTTTCACTGTAGCTAGCGGACCAGGGTAATGAGCTGAGCGTCTCTATCAGAGGAAATTATTGAAAATTTTAAGGCCTAAAACATAAAATTAGAAAAAATTAAAAAGACTTGCTACAGGATTCCTAAAACTAGCCAGTTTGCCTACAGTCACAGTATTTGGTTTATAGATGTAAAAGCATCAAATCTGTCAAATGGAGGCGCTGTATCTACAGTCAAGTTTCTAGGCTTCTAGGTAATCAAGTAAAGGAGAGGAAGCTAGACCAGTTAGTCTAAAGGTTCCAGGGTCTGTTAGATAACGTGAAGACCATTCAGTGGCTCCTATCTGCACGCCTATACACATGTTGGCTAGCACATACCTCATACATACAAGGTTTATGTGGGTTAAGTTTATTGTTTTTTTTGTTTGTTTTGTTTTTGAGACAGAGTCTCACTTTCTCACCATCAGTAGAGTACTGTAGCATCACAGCTCACAGCAATCTCAAACTCTTGGGCTCAACCAATTCTCTTGCCTTAGCCTCTCAAGTAGCTGCGACTACAGGTACCTGTCGTAACACCCAGCTATTTTTAGAGAGGGGGTCTCCCTCTTGCTCAGGCTGATCTTGAATTGAGCTCAAGCAATGCACCTGCCTCATCTAGGTAATTCCAGAGTGCTAGGATTACAGGCATGAGCCACCATACCCAACCAGATGTGTCCCATTTTCAAAAGGTAGAAGACTTAGAATGTCAATTAATTAGCCAAATCAGAATTACAACAAAACTGGCAGGTAAAGCATCAGTAATACACAACGGATTTGGGCAGAACAGGAAAGGCTTGGGGAAGGAACAGGTGCTGGGTGCCTTCTCTTTGTCCTTCCTTCTCCATTCTCCTCCCTTCTCAAATGAGCTCTTTGCCCTGGGAGACTGACCGGCATGGCCTACAGCTGTATTTGGCCGATGGACAGTCCCAGCAACAGACGAGCAAGAATGAGGAGACAGAGGACCTTGACACGCATGCGCCCCCCGTGCAGGAACCACCCTGGCTGTGTCTGGGCCTAGTCCTAAAATCACAACCTTTCGAGAGTTCTCTGAAAGGCTTCCAGGCTCCACATTCCCCTATTCATCTGGGCGTGGGGATGGTACCCCCACTTAGCTACCACTAGCCCCAGTTACTCTTATGGTTTCCTCCACACCCTGTCTCTGCAGTTGTGAAATGCTCCTTTATTAAACTCTCTTCAAATCATCTTAATTTGAGCATGCCATCTCTTCCCTGCTGAGACCCTGACAGATTCAAACAGAAATGAGGTCATACAACGTACCTCCACTGCTCTGCTTCAAATCTAACCTTTCTGAGAGGATGAAGGAAAAGAAGATTAAGAAGTTCATTTGTGGGTTTGAGCATTTTTTGTTTTAGAGGCCAGACAACTGTAGGACTAGAACATCCATATGCTATCCCTTTAAGATTCCAAAGGAGAGAGAGAAAAAGCTCCAATAAGTTAACCAAACACTGTATTCATGTTATATAAAATTTCCTCATTGAAGTAGAACTGTCAAAAATTTCTTTAGCAATCAAATCTATCACTCACCTCAATGAGCTGCTCTTTCTGTTCTGAGAGTTTACAGGCATAATCAGCCAAAGCTTCTAAATTTCCTTCTACTCCAGTAAGTTTTAATGCTTTTAGAACCACATGATCAGCATGGTATTTTAATAGATCTGCTGCCAGCTGTGTTGCTGTACTATGAAGCTGCAAAGGGAGGGCGTGAAGGGTCATGCAGGAAAGAAAACAAATAAGATTTTGTGACCAACCACCTCATAAGCACTTTAAAAACTAAAGAGGAGAAACCTCAAGCAACCCCACTTGTTCCACTGAGGGGAAAAATGTGCAGTTCCCTGAGGTAATGGCAGGAGTTATGTCACACAGGGGAGTGTACAGGTCCACCCAAGGGCAGGAGTGATATCTAATTCATCCTTAATCCCCTGGTGCCAGCAGTAATGCTGTTGGAGTAGCCTGGTCCCTTTTTCACCCTATTATCAGCCAGCTGTTTGCTACACAGCTTCCCCCTTAGTTAAAATGTGAGGTATGGAACAGGACTAAGAGCATGGTATTCAGAGTCCCAAGAGGAAAATCAATGGCAGTTCACGATCATTAATAAGATGCTTCTGGAGAAGTTGCGATGTGAGATTCAGGCAATTAGTAATTCAGTAAAATTTGTTAACACCTCCATTACGGCCAGCGCTGTACTATTATAGACAGCTGGACATGCATGACCAGTAGGACCTGATCCCTTCCCTGCAGTCTGTCTGTATCTGCTTTGCAGAACTTTACTCTCTAACTCTATGAACAAACTGGGTCCCAGGATAATAGAAATAATAGATATGAAGATAACAAAAGCCCTGAGGTTTTATTTAACTTTTTGGTGGAATGGGTTTTGGACATTTGGACACTATGAACTCTGAAATCTTTTTTTCTCATCCTGCCCTTTTTGTTTTTCTTTTAACCTTGCCTCTTCTTTTTTTTTTTTTTTTCCTTAATGATGTGACAGGTTATTTGGGGGTTGTCCAGAAACAGATAATTTTTAATAACATTGTTCCAAGAAAAATCTGACTTATAATTAAGCACATTTCAATGAAGTGATTCCTTCTTCTCTGGAAGTAATCCAATGTCAATTCAAATTACAGAACTTTCTATAATATTAACAATAGGACAGTCTGCATTCATGCAACCAAGTGAGAATAATTATAGTCAGAAACAAAGACATTAAAACTACTTTCCTTTGGGAACTAAATGCCACGTAAGAATTTTAAAAGGATTTAGCTTAACCTGCAGGACCATTATTTTACACACTATGAGGCAGGTCCAGGGAGATTGAGTGACTTGCCAAGGTCATGTAACTGTAACAAATGGTTCTGGAGACAATTCATTAACAACCAAAAGGAGGAGAGGAGAGCAGATGTGAAGTTACTGCTCTGTGCACGTCCAAACAGCAGCTTTATATATATTATCTCCCTTAATCCTCATAGAAATTCTTCAAGGGTGATGTATTTATAACCACTTAAGAGACAAGGAAAAAGAAGCCCATGGAAAGCCATTCAGTTTATCACCGAAGGATTTTGTCCTATACTCACAGCCGCGATGTTAACAACAGTTAACACAGAATAGGCTGGAATAAAATGTTTTTAAAAAGGCACGTCCTGAAAAGAAATAACCAAAATCAGAGCAGAACTAAATGAGATTGAAAACAAAAGAATTATACAACAGATCAATAAATCCAAAAGTTGGTTTTTTGAAAAGATTAATAAAATAGATAAACCTTTGGCCGACCTAACCAGGAAAAGAAGAGTAAAATCTCTAATTTCATCAATCAGAAACGGTAACGATGAAATAACAACAGACCCCTCAGAAATTCAAAAAATCCTTAACGAATACTACAAGAAACTCTACTCTCACAAATATGAAAATCTGAAAGAAATCGACCAATACCTGGAAGCACGCCACCTACCAAGACTTAGCCAGAAC
>CAUYPK010073277.1:0-17996 GCA_963574355.1 Loris lydekkerianus | reverse complement strand
GTGGCATCACAGCTCACAGCAACCTCCAACTCCTGGGCTCAAGTGATTCTCCTGCCTCTGCCTCCCAAGTAGCTGGGACTACAGGCGCCTGCCACAACACCCTGCTATTTTTTAGTTGCAGCCGTCATTTTTGTTTGGCAGGCCCGGACTGGATTCGAACCCACCAGCTCAGGTGTATGTGGCTGGCACCTTAGCCGCTTGAGCCTCAGGCGCCGAGCCTCTAGTTAACTTCCTCATGGTGGCCTTGGAAAGTTAGGGAAGAGGGCAAGGGGAAGGTGCTGGCAGAGAAGGTCATCCCAGAAGGAAACAAAGACTTCTGTTATGGAGGGGGTGGGTATGGATCAGGGAAAGCACCTGCCCGCTGCTTTGCGTGGAAACAGGAGCCATCCTCCTCTCACTTGGGAAGCCTGGGGCAGCATCCTGGCTGGACTTCTACGGACTTACTGCCCTGGTTGACTGAGCTTCCCCTTTAGCTCCTTCAAAAGGTTGCAAAGGTCACCCAGAAAACTCCTGAGTGAAGGGGGTGCTGGGGCGTTAACCAATCCCACTTCATTTCTACTCACCCTTCAAGCTCCTGTCCGTCTCCTCCCAGAGCCCTCCCGCATTTCCCCAAGGCAGGGTGGTTCACCCCACCCTGCAACATTCACCACCTGCGCTTCTAATAAACTCATAGTGAGGGTTTTGGATTACCTTTACAAGAATGGTTTCCCAGGATGGTAGGGACACAAATAATCGATGTGGCTACATTCAATTCTGGCAAAAAGATTTGGCTAATCGGGGCACTTGTAATCCACCTACCCCCTACATATCTACAATGCTTCTTCCCTCATCTCCTCCACGTCTTTGCTCCATCACCTCCTTGGTAAGACCTCCATTCACACCATCATACCCCACCATCTGCATGCCGCATCTTCTTTTCTGCCTTTTCTCAGTAGTGTTTTTCATCAACGTATTAGATTTAAACTATTAAACTATGTTTATTGTCCAGAGGTCCTCATTAGAAGTCAGCTCCCCAAGGGCAGGACTTTGTCTCAGCATCTAGAAGAGGATATTCAATAAATATGTGTTGGGCGAAGCCACTTCCATTACACAGGTGAGAAAACTAAGGCTTGGGAAAGTCAAACCCTCAGGTCAAGGTCATGCAGCTGGTGAGGGTCATTCAGGTTCAACCTGGTGTTTCCATATGACCCAGAAATTCCATACTTAGGTATGTACCTGAGAGAGGAAAACACCTGCTCCTACAAAAACTTGCATACAAATTCTGCTTTAATAGCTGCATTATGCATAATAGCCAAAAAAGTAGAAACTAAATGATGAATGGAAAAGTAAAATGCGGCATATCCTTAGAATGCAGTATTATTTGGCAATAAAAAGGAATGAAATACTATATACGTTGAGACCTGGATGAGCCTTGAAAACATTATAGGTGAGGGAAACCAGTTACAAAAGATCATAGATTGTACAATCCCATTCAGATGAAATACCCTGAATAGGCAAAAATCCATGGCCACAAAAGGAATATTAGTAGGAGGCTGAGGCGGGTAGATTGCCTGAGCTTAGGAGTGTGAGACCAGCCTGAGGTAGAGCCAGACCCTGTCTCTATTAAAAATAAAAAAATAAGCCAGGTGTGCTGGCTGGCACCTGTAGTCCACCCAGGAGGCTGAGGCAGGAGGATCGCTTGAGCCCAAGAGTTTGAAGTTGCTGTAAGCTAAGACACCATGGCACTATTCCCAGGGCAACAGAGGGAGACTCTGTGTCAAAAAAAAAAAAAAAAAAGAAAAAGAACAAAAGTAGATTAGTGGCTTTCAGGGACTGGAGGGAGGGGGCGACTGGGACTGACTGCTAATGGGTACAGGATTTGGGGGGGAGGTGATGAAAACGTTCTGAAATTAATTTTGGTGACAGTTGCACAACTCTATAAACTCCCGAAAAGCCATTGAATTGTTCACTTTAGGTGACTTGTATGATATGTGAATTACATCACGATAAAGCTGTTCTACAGGGACAGTCCCCACAGGCGCCCACACTAGGCGTAGGGCCAAGACGTCCATACTAGTAGCTATAGACACTTAGTGGAGAAATCGCACTCATGGGGGGGAGTTCACACTCGTGGGGAGTCTCGGAGGAGAGGGAAGAGTGTGAGTGGCAGGTAACTGGGGGGCTTTCTCAGGGCAGGGTGAGGGGTTGAAGAAGTTTTACTGGAGAAGAGGGTGGAGGTGAGAAGACTGCTCAGGTGTCTCTGTCCCAAACCCTGGAACCTCCCCACATGACCAGGCATCCCCAAGAAATGGGCTTTCTGGTCTGTAAGCTCCACTCCTGGTAGGCAGGAGCCTCTCCAAAGAGGCTGGTGCTCTGGACACTTGCTGGGATGTCTCATATAGCATTTTAATTTAATTTAGTTTAATTTAATGTTACATTATTTTTAATTTTCCTTTGTTGTTTTGTTTTATTTTATTTTTAATTTTAATTTTATTTTTTACAGAGATGAGGTCTCCCTGTGTTGCCTGGGCTGGTCTTGAACTTCTGTTCACAAGCAATCCTCCTGCCCCAGCTTCCCAAAGTGTTGGGGTGACAAGCATGAGCCACCGTGCCCAGCTTCTCATGCAGTTTTAAAAGGCTGGATGGCAGCCGACCTGGTTCAAATCTTACTGCAGCACGTGAAAGGTGGTCCCCCAAAAGATGTATCCGTGACCCAACGTGTGGAGTGTTCAGATGTGATCTACTTTGGAAAAAGGATCTTTGCAGATGTGGTTAAGGATCTCAAGGCGAGGTCATTTTGGAATATCCAGATGAATTCCAAATCCAAAGACAGTGTCATTATAAGATAGGAGATGAGAAGGTCATGTGAAGACACAGGCAGAGACTGGCGTGATGCAGCCGTGAGCCAAGGAACCTCAGTGCCACCAGGAGCTGGGAGAGCAAAGGAGGAAGCCTTGGTAGGGACTGGGACCCTGCTCACGCCTTGATTTTGCTCTTCTGGCCTCCAGAATTGTGAAAGACTATTTCTGTTGTTTTAAGCCACCAAGTTTGGTAATTTGCAACACAGCAATAAGATACAAACATACCTCTTTCTTCACCTACTGGATGCCTTGCCTGTAACATATTTCTCAATGGCCCTGGGCCTTGGCTTCCATAGCTCTGAAACAGTAACACCTGGCAGGCCTACACTGGACTGTGTACTAGGGCTTTATGTGGGGGTAATGCTGTCAGAGAAAAGCCTGGTACTCCCTGAGTAGTGAGTGCCCTTTGCTTGGTAGTAAGCTTTTGTTGTTGAGGAGGGGAGAGTCTTGCTGTATTGCCAGGACCAGAGTGCGAGGGTGTTATCCTAGCTCACTGCAGCCTCCAAGTCTTGGGCTCAAGTGATCCTCTTGCCTCAGCCTCCTGAGTAGTTGGGACTGCAGGTGCTCACCATCACGCCTGGCTTACTTTCTGTAGAGAGCTGAGACAGGTCTCACTATGTTCAGCTCAGGCTGATCTTCAATTCCTGCCCTCAAGTGATCCTTCTTCCTTGGCCTCCCAAAGTGCTAGGATTACAGATGTGAGCCACCGTGTCCGGCCAGTAGTGAGCTCTGAAAGTGGTCTCACTGCAGAGTTTTGGCCCTGACTAGTTTGTTTCCTCTGCGGGGCCAAAGGGGCAATAGAAGCCCTGGCCTCAAGGTATGATTTATCACACCTAAAACAGGGCCCTGGTGCACAGAGGTATCCAAGCTGTAGTGTAGGAAATGGTGCTGAGGACTTCCAACCCCGCGGTAGCATTTTTTAACACTGTTGGTTAAAGAGAAGGCAAATTCCTGCAGTGGTCAGACACACAGATGTGGGGCAGGCTCTCTGCGCCTAAATCCCAGCTCTGGACTCACTTGCTGTGTGCCCTTGGGCAAATTACTTCTTTGTATCTTGGTTTCGCGGGCTGTAAAATGGGCACAATATCCACTAAGCTCCTACCCCTTAGAGGTTGTAAAGGTTTAAATCAGTGCTAGAAAATGCATCATGGTCCCGAAAGAACCATCAAGACTCCCTACCGAGGACATTCCTTTGAATTCAAAACACCAAGTTTCTGCTTGAAACCAAAAAAATAAAAAAATTCACTGCCTGCCCCCACCCTGCCTCCAAAAGGGAGGCTTACACATAGCCCTGGAAGGTTCTGCGGCTGCACATTGCTCAGGATTTTTCCAGTCAGCACTTGGTAGGCTGGGGTAAAATGGAAGAACATCTTGGCCTTTGCCCCCACATGCCTGGGTTTCCCCTTTGGGGCCAAACCCAGCCAGCAGGGTGTGAATCCTCCCAGGTCAGGGATAGAACTGCTGCTTCAGCCCAAATATCAAATCATGTGGCCTGCTTTCTCCAGGGCTGCCCTCCTGAATTCTTGGAATTCTCCGCTAGTGGGAGTGTCCCCAAGGGATCTGCTCCCAGGTCAGGGTCAGCTGGGCTGAATTTACAGCATGGGGAGCACTGCCTGTGGCCCAGGGAGTGGGATGGGGAGGGCAGAGGGCATGGAGACAAGGAGTTTTGACTTTCTGGTGAGGCCAGGGTGTTCTGCTAGAGCTTGGGCCCCCTGACCAACATGCTGGGAAGTGCTGGCTCTCTGGCTCTCTTTTCTTGCTCCCGCCTGCTCCTTCTGAGACGTGAGTCAAGATGGTTTTTACTGTGAATAACAGGTGTGTCCTTAGGTGGTGGCTGAGGCTGGGGCTGGCCATCTGGAGCGCCCTGTATTGTTTTCTTCCTCTGGATTTGGTGTTTGGAACATTGGCTCAAAACCTCACTGTGATCAGTGGCGCTCACTGTGTCTCCAGGGTTTAGTTTCAGAAAGGCACTGCCACCTGTAAGCTCACGGGGGTCCAGCCAGCCCATAGAACATCTCTGTGTGGAGGACTGGCCTCAGGAGGTGGGGGCATCCCAGATGGTGAGCCTTTGTCTATCTGGCCATCCACCCATCTGTTTGACCAAAGAGGAGACAGGGCAGGTACTTGGGCTCTGGGCAGACCCCTTTCCCCTCCTGGCTCTGCAAACCAGTCAAGGGAATTCAGCAATTTGGGGGTTGGTGTCCTCATCTGTAAAGCGGGGATAATGCCAGGACCCATCTCTGAGGGGTGTCATGGACACTGAACCAATTCATACAGGTAAGGCCCCTCACGCCAGTGCCTGGGGGACTAAGATCCGCCCGGTGTTGGGCCTTATTGATTATTGTTGCTGTTGTGTTGTTATTGTTGCTTTGCTGTTGCCTTGCGGTGGGAGCTTGCACAAAATAAACACACAGCCTCACACACTTGGCAGGGATGCCTTCGCCTCTGGTGGTGACCTTGGGAAAGATGCAACCTTGTAGGGAGTATTAGCACCCCCACATTCTTAGTACACACAGGTGGTATCCAGTACATCACAACTATTTGTTTTTTTTTTTTTTTTTTTTTTTTTGAATTTATTTATTTTTTTATTGTGGAGAAGGGGGGCATCCTCAAACTGAGGCCTGCAGGCCACATGAAGCAGTATGAATTGTATTTGTTCCTGTTTTGGTTTTTACTTTAAAATAAGATATGTGCAGTGTGCATAGGAATTTGTTCATAGTTGTTTTTTTTTAACTATAGTCCGGCCCTCCAATGGTCTGAGGGACAGTGGATTGGCCCCCTGTTTTAAAAGTTTAAGGACGCCTGTTTTAACAGATTCCATTTAATCAAATGTGCCTTCTACAACTGACTTAACAGAATGATTATTAAAGTCTGCACTTATGACCCTGAAATGTGGTCAAAATCTTGAAATGCCTCCTGAGTCTATCCATAAAATGAGAAAATGACACTCAGTCATCAGTGTAGGATTGAGAATGGTCTATTGTATAAATCACAACCTTTTCAACCTTCTCTTTAATTCCTTAAAGGAAAAAATTTCCAAAATTCCATAGGCTCCCAAATATTGTAAATATATTTGTCATGTTCACTTACTGAGCAAGCACATGTGACAAAACTCATAGGACTTACCCTTTATTATGACAGCCGTGCTGTGTATTTGTGTGTGTGTGTGCGTGTGTGCATGCATGGGTTTAAGGACATGGGTCTGTGGTCATGTCACTTAATGACAGAGAGACATTATGAGAACTGTGTCTTTAGATGATTTCATCATTATGCAAACATCTCAGTGTGCACTTACACAAACCTACATGGTACAAGCTATTGCCCCTGGGCTACACACCTGTACAGTATGTTACTTCACTGAATAGTGTAGACAATTGTAACACATTGGTAAGTATTGTGTATTTACAATAGAAAAGGTGCAATAAAAATATAAGAGATTAAAAAATACGGTGCTCATGTGCAGGGCACTTACCGTGAATGGAGCTTGCAGTTAGAATGTGCTCTGAGTGAGCACTGGCCTGCGAGTGAGCGGTGAGGGTGACTGGGAAGACCTAGGATGCTGCTGTGCACTACTGCAGACTTGATAGACACTGGACACCGTGGCTACATTACATTTTTAAAATGATATTTTTTCTTTCATCAATAATAAACTAACTTTAGCTTCCTGCAACTTCTTTTACTTAATAACTTGTAAATTTTTTTTTAACATTTTGACACTTTTGAAATAACACATGGCTTAGAACACACATTGTACAGCTGGGCAATGTTTTTTTCTACCTTGAAAACATCCATATGTGGCCATTGACTGTGTCTCTGCACATGTGAGGGCAGGAGAAAGAGAGGAAGGCAGATAATTCATTTTAGCTTGTCAATACTTAGTGCACAGCTGTGTCCATGTGAAGCTTCATGACTTCACGGGTCCATAGGCCACACTTTTGTAAGTACTTCTTCATTATGTTTTACTTTCCACTTAAAGCATATGGAAACTTTCTGTTCTCAACCTGTAAGATGAATCCGAATAGCCTATTTCCAGCTATCTCGGAAAATTTAAAATTATAGCTGACAACATATTTAGTGTTACTGTCTGTGCTTCTCTAAGCAACTAAATTTATTTACTCCTCCCAAGAATTCTGTGAGGTTGGTGCTTTTATTATCCTCCATGTAACAGGTGAAGAAAAAATCCCCCAAAAGATTAAGTACTTGTTCAAGATCACAAAGCTAAAAGTGGCAGAACCAGGATCCAAACCAAAGAGTCTATCTCCAGAGCCTTCACCTGATGTTTCTCAACAGGTCTCTGCTATCATTTAAGGTGTGTGGTCCTTGATGGATGGGACTGACCTGCACACCTCAGGACATCAGGCATTTCTTCCCTTCTCCATTAAATGCCAGTACAGCACCTGGGCACTGTGACAACCAAAAGTGGCTTCTAACTCTAGCATTGCCAAACACACACTTGGGAAAGGAATGATCCAAATTAAAAATGCTACAACTCTCATTCCTCAGGTGGTGTCACAGCTTAGGGACAGTCTGTGCGCGCGCGCACACACACACACACACACATGCACGTGCACTCACATGTACAAGTTCAGTACACATACACATATTCATTCACACACTCATACACAACCAAAATTAAAGTGAAAATAAAAGTTAACTGAGTGAGTTTAAGCTTTTTTCTCCTCACTCTTTTTTTCTTCTTCCTCATTGCTCTTTTTGACAAAATATACCTTCCCTCTGTCCTTATGTCTAGAGGGAACAGGCCTGATGAAAAGAAGGAAAGCAAAAGAGAACAGAAAACACAAAATTGAAAGGTGAGGAAAAGAAGTGGGACAAACAGAAATCAAACAGAAGGCAAAAAGGTAAGTTGTCATCTACAGGAACTATTGAGATAGGAGTTACCTGCTCCTAAGTCATTGGATAAAATAAAAAAGAAGGCAGAAAACCAAAACCATTGTCTGGCTTTCCTTTCCTTGATATTTATTTGTGTGTTTTAGAGAATATTGTATTTCGGAATGGAGGTGGCCCAGCTAACACTGTAGTCCAAACTTCTACCAAATATTAGAATGTCCCAGACAACTTTAGTGACAGATGGCCATTCAGCCCCTGCCACATGTCATTTCCAAGAACAGGCAGATCATTAACTACTTTTAGAAGAAATACACGTGTCTTCTGTTTAGTACTGATTGTTAGAAAGTCATTCTCATTTAGAACAGAAATCTGCCATGCTTCAGTCTCATTCTTCCCTTTGGAACATATGGAATGAGTTAAATCCTTCTTCCACATAATATTCTTCTAAAATTTTGAAGCAGTTATTATGTTGCTCCTAAGTCTCCTCTTACCTAAAATCAACACAGGCAAAACATATAATTTGCCCTGCAAAAAACAGTATACCTGCTAGTGTGGCCAGTGTCCTCAAAGGCCCTGTTTCATCTCTTCCTCGGTTGTATTTTTTTTCTTGCCGTACTCAAAGTCTGCACATCTGGTGTGCATTCCTGTGGGTATGCTCTACAAACACTGCATACCCATATGGACATAAATATGAACATGTACACACAAACACAAACCACACATGGAGTTGTCTGTATTTCTATGTAAACACACTGACACACTTGTGTGCACATGTGTAAAGAATACACATTGCTCATCTTTCTTTCTCCCCTAAGTGCTCCTTTGCAGGGCTCCAGTCCAGCTCCAGTACATACAAGAGTTCCTCTGTTTTCAGGCTTATTTAAGCCCTTTAAATAAATTGGCTCTTTCAAGCTCTATTACGTTTCTTAGCTCACTCGGGTCTCTACTGTGCCCAGCCTCGAGTAGTTGATACTCAGCTCCCCAGGATAAGGAAAAGACTTAGGCACTCCACACCAGGAGACCTAAATATCTCTGAAAGTGTGTGATAATATAGATAAAATTGAGAGACTCTGATAACTGCAAGCCTGTCATTAATCTGAACCCATTTTATTTTTCCTCGCTGAGTTTCATTTCCAATAGGTATAGCTTCTAGCTTTCCCCAGTTAGTTTATCACTTGCCCATGGCCTGCCCTACTATCAAAGGGGAGAAACAGAAACCTTTCTTTGATATTGAGGGAAATGTCCAAAGGGCCCTGAGTTCAAGTCTCTTTCAGCTCTTTCAACTCTTTTGAGTTTCATAGTTCAGAACTCACGCAAGCCCCAAATGGAAGTTGTTTCCAGGTTATGAAATGTTATTGTATCCAAAGCCATTGTCATCCTTTCATCCCACAGAAAGTTATTCTGAATTTTCTCCTGGGGGAAGAAATTAAGTTGGTGGGAGGCAGGACAGGGGGAGATATGAAATGAAATGGCATCTTTTTTTTTTTTAAATTAAATCATAGCTGTGTACATTAATGCAATTATGGGGTACAATCTGCTGGTTTTATATACAATTTGAAATACTTTCATACATCATCTTACTTGTTTTAAAAGACTTTCATTTATCCCACTTCCTCACAGCACATGAAAAGAGCCCTCACTTGCCCTCTGTGGTGCCTCCCACCACACTTCTTAGTTTATTCCTTCCCACCTCTTCCCCTTTTTTGCTAAAATGAAAATCCAAAAGAGAATCGGATGTCTCCAGGGTGGGAGGGATGAAAAGAGAGTCAGGACAGCCCAACATGACCTGCTCTGAGGGCACCATTGGTGAGACACTTGGACCTGAAACACCAAGCAGGTTGGTCCGGGTAGCTCCTGGGGTGGGGGTTGGGCACTAAGCCCTCCTTTCATTCTACAGGACAACTCTGTACAGGTCAAACCCTAAAATGACTCACACAGGCCTTCGTTTTCTTAACTCAAGCCTTGCATATGAATCATTGAACTTTCAAACGAATGCTACCAGACAGCACCTGAAGATTAATCCAGTTTCTGCCAAAAGATCCAGAGGAAGGACTCTTCCGTCACTGCTCACAGATTTTCAAAGGGCAATGCCCTAACATGCCTGCAGGCATTAAACACTGCCTCTTTCCACTGATAGATAAAACAAACAACAAAGTGGTAGTTCCTTCTTCCTACTCCAGGGTGTAGAATTTCTGCGATGTGGCAATTCCCCTCTCTACCAGAGGCATTCCATGTCCTACTCCAGCCCTCCCTTTCACACTGGTCAGAAATTGTCTGCTTCCCCCATCACCGTCTGTCACTCTGCTTCCTGAATGCTGTAGGAGTGTTCACAGAACTACTTCCTTCTCTCTCTCTCGGCGTGTTTTCCATGAAATTAGGGGCATTGGTTAAAATGCCAGCAGAACTCTCAAAGCTCTCTGGTAGTTCTTCCTTGTGTTCTGAGTTAGCAACATTTCTTTCTCTTCATTGTGGCTGATTCCAAACTTTGTCAAGTGCATCAACCTCTTGCCTGTGATTCATTAAATTTATAGAAGGCCCTGTTGATTTGGACTGAGCTCCTGCACTAGGCCCCAGCAGATCACACCAAAATGAAATCACTCGTGCTAAAATTCTAGGCACCAAAATGAAACTAAGTTGTTTATCTAACATTGTAAGGAATTAGGAGACAGAGATCAGTCAAGTTTCAAAACAGGTCAGTTTAAGCTGTACAATAAGGAAATCTCCTCCATTTTAACCCGATAGAAAAAGTTAACTGCAGGTAAACCAATGCTAACCTACCTGCTTTTTATATCCTGTTGTTTCTTTGCTCCTGATCAAGTTACCTTATAAAAACCAACAGCTCTGACATGCCCATTGGAGCAACTTTTCTAATTTTCTCTTTTTTTCTTTTTTTTTTTTTAATTAAATCATAGCTGTGTACATTAATGTGATCATGGGGCACCATACACTAGTTTCATAGACCGTTTGACACATTTTCATTACATTGGTTAACATAGCCTTCCTGGCATTTTCCTAGTTATTGTGCTAAGACATTTACATTCCACATTTACTAAGTTTCACATGTACCCTTGTAAGATGCACCGCAGGTGTAATCCCACCAATCCCCCTTTGTCTGCTCACCTCCCCCCTCCCTCCCCTGCCCTTTCTCCTTCCCCTATTCTTAGGTTGTAACTGGGTCATAGCTTTCATGTGAAAGCAATAAATTAGTTTCATAGTAGGGCTGAGTACATTGGATATTTTTTCTTCCATTCTTGTGATACTTTACTAAGAAGAATATGTTTCAGCTCCATTCATGTAAACATGAAAGAGGTAAAGTCTCCATCTTTCTTTAAGGCTGCATAATATTCCATGGTGTACATATACCACAATGTATTAATCCATTTGTGGATCGATGGGCACTTGGATTTTTTTCCACAATTTAGCAATTATGAATAGGTCTGCAATAAACATTCTGGTACAAATATCTTTGTTGTGTTGTGATTTTTGATCTTCTGGGTATATGCCTAGTAGAGGAATTATAGGATTGAGTGGCAGATCTATTTTTAGATCTCTAAGTGTTCTCCATACATCTTTTCAAAAGGAATGTATTAATTTGCATTCCCACCAGCAGTGTAGAAGTGTTCCCTTTTCTCCACATCAACGCCAACATCTCTGGTCTTGGGATTTTGTGATATAGGCTAATCTTAGGTTAGATGATATCTCAAAGTAGTTTTGATTTGCATTTCTGTGATGTTTAAAGATGATGAACATTTTTTCATATGTCTGTAGGCCGCATGCCTGTCTTCTTCAGAGAAGTTTCTCTTCAAATCCCTTGCCCAGCCTGTGATGGGATCACTTGTTCTTTTCTTGCTTATACATTTGAGTTCTCTGTGCACTCTGGTTATTAAACCTTTGTTGGAGACATAACCTGCAAATATCATCTCCCATTCTGAGGGCTGTTTACTTGCTTTACTTACTGTGTTCTTGGCTGTGCAGAAACTTTTTAGTTTGATCAGGTCCCAGTAGTGTATTTTTGAAGCTGCTTCAATTGTCCGTGGGGTCCTCCTCATAAAATACTCTCCCAGGCCGATTTCTTCAAGGGTTTTCCCTGCACTGTCATCTAGTATTTTTATAGTTTCATGTCTTAAGTTTAAATCTTTATGCCCCAAGTCATGAATTGCTATTAGATATTAAAATTTGTTATGATTTTGTCTTTTGGTAGAAGCCATTGAGCATAAATGCAGAATTTTCTTTTCTTCCAACTCCATTCATTCCTATCTCCCATGGAACAAGTACAGTTTAAAAGAAAATGGTACCCCTAGTCTTTTTCTGCAATGAAAGTAAATGATCTGCCTATGCTTATAAATCCATTTTCTGTCTTCTCTAGGCCCTTATACTTCTCTGATAAGGCCTATCCTCACTCTAGCTTTAATATTACTACTTTTATGCCTCAGTCTTGAAAAACATCCAGGTCCTTTCCACACTCAAATAAAAGGTAAATTCAACAAGCCACTGACTTACCTTTTTTATTTCTCTGTTTACAAGAAGATTTGATAATAAATAAAAATCCTCATTTATGAAAAACTTTATTTATGAGAAAAAGTATTCATTTGTTAATTAGATTTATCTATAAGAAAATGTTACTGTAAGATTTTGTATTTATGGAAGCCTATAGAGCAGGGGTTCTCAACCTTCCTAATGCCGCAATCCTTCAATATAGCTCCTGTGAGTCATGACCCAGAGGTTGAGAACCACTGCTTTAGATTGTAGGCGTGCATGTTCCTCAATAAGGTGATGTCTCCCTCAACAGGGCAGAAATTGGTTTTAGAGGATGTGAAAGTTATCAGTATCAAATGAGCGACTACTGTCAAACTCTGAACAAAAGGGAGGCAGGAGGCCATGAAGGAAGGGATGGATAGTCTTATGACAGGAACTATGCAAGAAATTTCCCACAACTGCAGGATTCCAGACGAGCCATTTGCACAAAGACACTTGCCTAACAGCAGTTGTCTGTACCAATGAGCTAACACCAACTCCTGCAACAAACCAGGTACCCAACAGACTTGTTTCAAAACAGCTTGTGTGGACTTCTCTTCTTTGTCTTTAAAATGTTTCCCTCAGCCCAACCTCTTTGAATGCATCTACAATCATCATAGCGCATAAAAAATTAGCTCAAAATCATCAGAAAGCACAAAGATACCACTCTATTTGTCCTACCACAAGAATGACTAAAATTAAACCCAAAGAAAAATAAAAAACTGGTTCTTATGTATGTAAGTTCATATCTATATGATCAAAGCTTAGATTTTATTCCATGTATGATTACACTGATTTAAAGAAAGGCAATGAATGGGTAACATTCATTCTAATTTGTCTCCCAGCCTGCATCCTGCCTCCTGCTTGTCCATTCTTCATGCTGCCACTCACTCTCCACTAAAGAACTTAAGAGTTCCTTTAAAAGTTTCTTCCCAGAGACTAGATGGCTGAATGAAGCCAACTTTCCACAGAGGCTCCCATCCAGAAGGAGAGTTAAAGGACATAAATTTAGCAAGTAACCTGGTGGATTAGATCTACACCAAGAGAGAAGCTTGAAGAATGCACATCAACCTCACTGAGGTGAGCGGCAACCCCAAGGAAACAAACGAAAGGTACAAAATCCATCAAGCAGATGGGAGTCCCCTCCCCCATGAGAATGGCTTGAAATGCCCCACAAACAATCGAGCACAGTTCAAGGGTCCTCGCACTACACTCCACGGGAGAGATCCTCTAAAAACTGGACCTACCTCCCCTACTATGGTGCCATGGTATTCTCCTGCCAGGCATAAAACTGTATAAAACTGTATATATTCTCTACCTGCATTTCTGAGCTCTCAGCACTCCCCTCCACTCTCACTCTGAGGTCTGGAGGTCTGTCCCCCAGGAGTCCAGATTCTTGAGTGATTTCTTGAGTGGAGTGGACAGGGCCTAGACTGCAGCTGGTCAGGGCTGATTCTGCAGCATGGGAGTGAAGAGAGGATGGTCAGCTGAGAGGGAACCACACTGGAGCAGGGTGCCCTGAGGTACAGAGCAGCAGCCATTTTTGGCAACAGTAGGGTTCACTCCTGTGTATTCCAAAACCACACCCCCAGTCTCCCTGGGCAACCAGAGGAGGCTGGGCATATTCTCAGGTAGCAACCATTGAGGAATTATCTGGGATGGAAATGCAGGCCCCATGAGTAAAGGGTTTGACTGAGGTGGTACCGGCCAGGGTGGAGCATGGGGACTAGAAAATGCACACACAGAACCAGGAAAGTCCCAGGGCAGGGCTGACCCAGAGGACCTCTGTACTGAACCTAAGACACACCTGGCTCTCAGGGGATCATCAGCCTATAGACAAAGGAAGGCAAGAGGCTAGAACTGACAGCTAACTGAATACAAACCTGCAGGAACAAAGACAGGGCCTGAGGTGCAGGCTCTGGGAGCTCAAAACAGCTTCTCTTCTATAGGGGAATTTAGCAGGGACAGAAAAAACTTCCCGCAAATTTGTTCTGTTCTGTTCTGTTCTGTCAGTAAAATCAATTGGGGCGGGGCTGGAACTGACTGAACACCCTCCAGCCTCCATCAAGCATCTGAGGTTTTCAGGCTTCACCTCCCCCTGGTGGATAGAGGCAGAGCACAGCAGCCTGGCTGAGCAGATATAGATTTCCGTGTGGTTCAGGCAGGTACAAACCCCTGGAGTATCTGTTTACTAGAGGCAACTGGGTCACAGCCCTGCGGGGCTATCAGTGACTGAGTGTGACAGAGGTGGAAAATGGGGAAGGAGGCATCAACCTTTTCAGACTAATCTATTTGCTGGGTGGGTCCTCATGACTTCATGGAGCACCAGAGCAAGTCATATCTGAGTTGTCACCAGACCCCTGTGATCCAGTTGCCAGAGACCTTTTAAACTCTCCCACCTGAGACAGGTGCTGACTGAGACAATTGATTTGGACTTTTTGAACTGAGCCAGTTACCCAAGGACTATTCAAGTGGTGCCCTGGGTGTGTGGTTGTAGGAAGGTTTGATTTTCCATTTCCAATTATTGCCCATAGGGGTAGTGGTGAGGTGAGTGGTGTAGTATTTCTCCACAGCTGAGACTTCAACCCAGAGTAACTTTTTCATTAGGGTCAGACAGAGACCAGCTGAAAACAAGACATAACCACTTAGCCCCCCCACACCAAACAGGCCCCTAGTTTCTCAGCACTGTACGGGTCCTCAATAAAGCTCCAGGGGAAATATCAATGGTGTAAAATAATCATGGGGCAGAATCAGTGGAAAAACTCTGGTAACATGAATAACCAGAATAGATCAAACCCTCCCCCCCCAAGGAAAGATATGGCAGATATAAATGAAGAACCCATTCATAAAAGCTGGCCAAGAAATCAAACTCAGAATTTGGGTTGCAAAAAAGATTAATAGAATGGAGGAAAATTTGGAATTAGAAATTCGAGGAGCAATTCAAAAGTCAGAATTCGAAATTCCAGGAGAAATTCAAAAGCTGTCTCAAGAATTTAATGAATTTAAAGACAAAACCACCAAAGATTTTGACACACTGAAGCAAGAATTTGCAGCCCTCAAAGATCTGGAAAATACAGTAGAATCCCTCAGTAACAGTGGAGCAAGCAGAATAGAGGATTTCAGACATTGAAGACAAAGCCTTTGAATGCTCCCAAACTCTCAAAGAGGAAGAGAAATGGAGAGCAAAAACGGATCATTCTCTCAGAGAGTTCTGGGATAATTTGAAGAAGGCTAATATCTGCCTCATTTGGAATCCCTGAAAGTGATGAAATGACATCACAAGGCACAGAGGCCCTTCTCCATTAAATTACGAAAGAGAATTTTCCAGACACGCCAAGAGATTCTGAAATTCAGATAGCAGACAGTTTCAGAACCCCAGTATGACTCAATCCCAATAAGATATCCCCCGGGCATATCATAATTAACTTCACTAAAGTTAATATGAAGGAGAAAATTCAGTAAGCATCCAGATATAAGAAATCCATTACCTACAAAGGGAAGAATATTAGAATGATTGCAGATCTCTCTCATGAAATCAAGCCAGAAGAGGGTGGTCATCAATTTTTAATCTCCTAAAGCAAAATAACTTTCAACCCCGGATCCTGTATCCAGCTAAACTGAGTTTCATTTATGATGGAGAAATTAAATACTTTAATGACATTCGTATGTTGAAAAAATTTGCCATAACCAAACCATGTCTTCCAGATATTCTCAGACCTATTCTCCATAATGACCAGACCAATCCTCTACCACAAAAGTAAACTCACTCAGAAACTTTTGATCAAACTCCAACTTCCACACTGGTGAAAGGATTAAAAATGTCCACTGGACTTTGAAAAACTCAATACCCAAAATTTTACCAGACTTATCAATATTCTCCATTAATGTGAATGACTTAAACTGCCCTCAAAAGAGGCACAGATTAGCTGATTGGATACAAAAACTAAAGCCAGATATTTGCTGCATACAAGAGACACATCTTACCTTAAAAGATAAATATAGACTCAGGGTGAAAGGATGGGCGTCCATATTTCAGGCAAATGGTAATCAGAAAAAAGCAGGTATTCCAAATCTATTTGCAGACACAATAGGCTTTAAACCAACAAACGTCAGGAAGGATCAGAATGGTCACTTCATATTTGTTAAGGGTAATATTCAATATGATGAGATTTCAATTATTAATATTTAAACAACCAACCAGAATGCACCTCAATTTATAAGAGAAAGTCTAACAGACGTGAGCAGCTTGATTTCCTCCAGCTCCATAATAGTTGGAGATTTCAACACTCCTTTGGCAGTATTGAATAGATCCTTCAATAAGAAGTTGAGCAAAGAAATTTTAGATTTAAACCAAACCATCCAACATTTGGATTTAGCAGACATCTATAGAACATTTCATCCCAACAAAACTGAATGCACATACTTCTCATTAGCCCATGGAACATACTCCAAAATTGGTCACAAGTCACAAGTCTAACCACAAGTAAATTTAAAGGAATAGAAATCATTCCTTGCATCTTCTCGAACCACCATGGAATAAAAGTTGAACTCAGTAACAACAGGAATCTTCATACTCATACAAAAACATGAAAGTTAAATAACCTTATGCAGAATGATAGCTGGGTCAGAGATGAGATTAAGAAAGAAATTGCCAAATTTTTGGAACAAAACAACAATGAAGACATGAATTATCAGAACCTCTGGGATACCACAAAGATAGTTCTAAGAGGAAAATTTATAGTAATGCAAGCCTTCCTTAAGAGAACGGAAAGAGAGGAAGTTAACAACTTAATGGGACATCTCAAGCAACTGGAAAATGAAGAACATTCCAACCCAAAACCCAGTAGAATAAAAGAAATAAACAAAATCAGAGCAGAATTAAATAAAATTGAAAACAAAAGAATTATATAACAGATCAATAAATCAAAAATTTGATTTTTTGAAAAGGTCAATAAAATAGATAAACCTTTGGCCAACCTAACCAGGAAAAAAAGTAAAATCTCTAATCTCATCAATCAAAAACAACAAAGATGAAATAACGACAGACTCCTCAGAAATTCAAAAACTCCTCAATGAATATTACAAGAAACTTTATTCTCAGAAATGTGAAAATCTAAACAAAATTGAACAATACTTGGAAGCATGTCACCATCCAAGACTTAGGCAGAATCAAGTGGAAATTTTCAACAGACCAATATCAAGTTCTGAAATAGCATCAACCATAGAAAAACTCCCTAAAAAGAAAAGCCCGGGACCAGATTGCTTCACATCAGAATTCTACCAAACCTTTAAAGAGGAACTAGAACCTATATTACTCAACCTGTTCCAAAATGTAGAAAAAGAAGGAAGACTACCCAACATGTTATATGAAGCAAACATCACCCTGATCCCCAAACCAGGAAAAGACCCAACAAGAAAAGAAAATTATAGACTAATATCACTAATGAATATAGATGCAAAAATACTCAACAAGATCCTAACAAAAGAATCCAGCAACACATCAAACAAATTATACATCATGACCAAGTCAGTTTTAACCCAGGGTCTCAAGGCTGGTTTAATATCCATAAATCTATAATTATAATTCAGCACATAAACAAATTAAAAAACAAAGATGATATGATTCTCTCAATCCATGCAGAAAAAGCTTTTGATAATATCCAGCATCCCTTCATGATCAGAACACTTAAGAAAATTGGTATAGAAGGGACATTTCTTAAACTGATAGAGTCCATCTACAGCAAACCCACAGCCAATATCGTATTGAATGGAGTTAAATTGAAATCATTTCCA
>CAUYPK010073276.1:0-16604 GCA_963574355.1 Loris lydekkerianus | reverse complement strand
CCAGGAATGGAAGAAAAAGTATCCAATGTACTCAGCCCTACTATGAAGCTAAACTATAGCTTTCACATGAAGGCTATAACCCAACTATACCACAAGACTATGAGGAAAGAACCAAGGAAGGGGAAGGGAGGGGGGAGGTTTAGGTGGAGGGAGGGTTATGGGTTGGGCCACATCTATGGTGCATATTTTTATCTATAATAAAAAGAAAAAAAGAAAAAAATATACAGCAATATCTCAGGCTACAAAATCAACACCCATAAATCTGTAGCCTTAATATATACCAACAATAACGAAGCCAAAAAAAGAGTCAAGGACTATATTCCTTTCACAGTAGTGCCAAAGAAGATGAAGTATTTGTAAATATATCTAAGAAATGATGTGAAAGAGCTCTACTAAGAGAACTATGAAACTTTAAGAAAAGAAATAGCTGAAGATGTTAACAGATGGAAAAACATACCATGCTCATGGCTGGGAAGAATCAACCTTGTTAAATTGTCCATACTATCCAAAGCAATATATAATTTTAATGCAATTCCTATTAAGCTCCATTGTCATATTTTAAAGATCTTGAAAAAATAAGATTTCATTTTATATGGAATCAGAAAAAACCTCGAATAGCCAAAACATTACTCAGGAGTAATGAAAACACAGCAGGAGGAATCACGCTACCAAACCTGAGATTGTAGTATAAATCAATACTGATCAAAAAAGCATGGTATTGGCTGGAGAAGTAGATGTCTGGAACAGAATAAAGAACCAAGAGATGGATCCAGCTACTTACCATTATTTGATCTTTAACAAGCCAATTAAAAACATTCAGTGGGGAAAAGATTCCCTATTTAACAAATGGTGCTGGTTGAACTGGCTGGCAACCTGTAGAAGATTGAAACTGGACCCACACCTTTCACCATTAACTAAGATAGACTCTCACTGGATTAAAAGTTTAAACTTAAGACATGAAACTGTAAAAATACTTGAAGAAAGTGCAGGGAAAACTCTTGAAGGAATTGGCTTGGGTGAATATTTTATGAGGACAACTCCCTAGGTAATTGAAGCAGTATCAAAAATACACTACTTGGACCTGATTAAGCTAAAAAGCTTCTGCACAGCCAAGAACATAGAAAGTAAAGCAAGCAGATAGCCCTCAGAATGGGGGAAAATATTTGCAGGTTATACCTCAGATAAAGGTCTAAGAACCAGAATCCACAGAGAAGTCAAACATAGTAGCAAGAAAAGAGCACGTGATCCCATCTCAGGGTGGGCAAGGGACTTGAAGAGAAACTTCTCTAAAGAAGACAGACATGTGATCTACAAACACATGAAAAAAAGCTCATCATCCTTAACCATCAGAGAAATGCAAATCAAAACTACTTGACATGTCACCTAACCCCAGTAAGAGTAGCCCACATAACAAAATCCCAAAACCAGAGATGTTGGCGTGGATGTGGAGAAAAGTGCACACTTCTACACGGCTGGTAGGAATGCACACTAATACATTCCTTCTGGAAGGATGTTTGGAGAATACTTAGAGACCTAAAAATAGACCTGCCATTCGATCCTATAATTCCTTTACTAGGTTTATACCCAGCACACCAAAAGTCACAATATAACAAAGACATCTGTACCAGAATGTTTATTGCAGCCCAATTCATAATTGCTAAGTCATGGAAGAAGCCCAAGTGCCCATCGACCCACGAATGGACTAGCAAATTGTGGTACATGTATACCGTGGAATATGCAGCCTTAAAGAAAGATGGAGACTTTACCTCTTTCATGTTTACATGGATGTAGGTGGAACATATTCTTCTTAGCAAAGTATCTCAGGAATGGAAGAAAAAGTATCCAATGTACTCAACCCTACTATGAAGCTTTCACATGAAGGCTATTAGCCAACTGCATCACAAGACTATGAGGAAAGGGCCAAGGAAGGGGAAGGGAGGGGGAGGATAGGGTGGAGGGAGTGTAATGGCTGGGGCCACACCTATGGTGCATATTAGAATGGGTACAGTCGAAACTTACTAAAGGCAGAATACAAATGTCTACATACAATAACTAAGAAAATGAAATGAAGGCTACATTGAACAGTTTGATGAGAATATTTCAGATTGTATATGAAATCAGCATATTGTACCCCTTGATTGTACTAATGTACACAGCTATGATTTAACAATAAAAATAAATAAATAAATAAATAATGAAATAATGAAATAATGAAATAAAAGTTATTTGATTTATCTCAAAAAAAATTTTTTTAATAATATTCCCAAAGTCAAACAGCTTATAAATAGCCAAGTGAAAATTCTAAACTAGGTCTGTGTGACTCCAAAGCCCAGTTCATTATGTTATAAATGCCATTGTTCATTCATCTAATGCTACATGGCTCAGTGAAAAAATAAATTGGAAGTGCCACCATACTCTGCAACATCCAAAACTTTCTCTCATCAACCTCATCTCATCCCTAGTTCTAAAAACTCTATTAAAAATTGAATTCTCCTGATCTTCTTCCCCTTAAATCTTATTTTTCTTTATCAGAAACATTGCTGTGGAAGGTGAGGATGCCCAGCTCTTCTTAATCTAATGTTGGGGTGTTCAGTCTTCATGAAGATAAAACCCTGTTAGCCACCGAGCCATGTGTAGCCAACAGTGGGTTCATCGTGCTATATTAATATGCCTCGTGATATCATCACATTTTCTATTTACCATTCTTCTTGGTAGCTGTGTGTTTTTGCCCCTAATATTTCCACTTTCATCTCAACGGTATTATTTCACTTGTTTAGTTAAATCAAATGTTCTGGAATAGAGAGAAACTAATCAAGCAGTGCAATTGTTCCGTTAAGCAATAGAAAAATTATAATGAAAGAAGGAGGAGGGCAGAATGAAAGGAGTGGAGAGAGAGCAATGGTGAAGAGGAGGCTGGCAGGAATAGAAACAGACCTCATCTGGAATGGGGAGGCACATGGAGAGAGGGAAGACAGAGAGAAGAGGGGGGCCGGGTGCAGTGGCTCATGCCTGTAATCCCAGAACTCGGGGAGACTGGGGCAGGAGGATCACTTGAGTTTAGGAGTTCAAGAACAGAGTGAGTAAGAGTGAGACCCTGACTCTAGTGAAAATAGAAAAATTAGCCAGGCATGGTGGTGGCACCTGTAGTCAGCTAATCTGAAAGCTGAGGTAAGAGGATTGCTTGAATCCAGGAGTTTGAAGTTATTGTAAGCTAGACTAATGCCACAGCACTCTATCTGGTGTGACAGAGGAAGATTCTGTTTCAAAAAATGAAATGAAATGAAATAAATGAAATGAAGAGAATTTCAAATAGAAATACAAAGAGAGGAACCAGAGAACAAAGAGAGAAGCAATAAAGAAGAGAACATCATTGTTCCCAGAGGAGAAAGAACAGATCCAACCTCCGCAATTTCCTGAGTCCTTTTTCCACCTCCATCCATCTGCAACAGCTCCAATTTGAATCCAAATAATGTCTGAGATTTGGGATTCACTTCTAAACTAGCTCTGATACCTTAATCCCAGCACTAGATGTTTGGGTGCATTGGGATTTGGAGTTAATTAATTCAGCCACCTGTAACATTCGTTCAGAAGTTGCTACCTTCTCATCTTATTTACAAAGTTATCTGCAGATGCTGAAAGATTCCTCTTCTCCACCCATGACTGTGACAGCTCTGAAAAGGTTTGTCTTGATCTTCTGAAGCACCCTCTTTAGCTCCTTTGTTTCCAAGTCCAGATCTCTAACTTTGTGTAGGGATTCTACAGAGAATTTATACTTTTCCATACTCTTTAAACTTGTTGTGACCTGTTTACTATGTTGGCTGCATGCTGATCTTGCTACAGAAAACAGAAAGTGACACCTATATTAAGTAAAAGAGAATATGATTTTAATTTCTCAGATATAAATGTGCATTACTTTGTGAACTAAAGCAGATTTCAAACAATTGCCTAAAGGGAACTGGGGTCAGCCTGGCAGCATTCCCTTACCCTCTTCACAAAGACATAGAAGCCTGTAGTTTGAGGAAGTGACCTTGTGGGGCCTGCTTTTTTTTTTTTTTTTTTTTTTTTTTTTTTTTTCTATCACATACAGGTAGAGTGTTTGTAGGCTAATTCACACTGAAAAATAGTGATGATAGTCATTTGGTGGTTTTAAAATATCAAACTTTTTACCTCCCAGTATTAATCAAAAGTTTTAAAAGGCAGAATATAAAGAGAAGCTTTTTGAAGGACATTAAGTAAAATCATTCCTCATAATATTTGTTTAGCACGTGCCAGGATGTATTCCACCCAGACCAATAACCAAGGGCTGTTATGAATCAGACAACTGCTCTAATGTTTTGATCACCTTCGGTAGCCTTCCCTCATCTCTCACCCACCTTTTATGGCATATGTTCTAGTCAAGAGAATTGAGAGCCAAGTTCAGCAGCCCTGGGGAAGGACTGGAATTAAAACCCATATCTCTGACTTCAAGCCCTTTTTTCTTCCCACTATATCACATTACCTCCTACCTTTAGAAATAAAATAATTTCTTCCAAGAACACAGATGCCATGTAGTTCGTAAAGTAAGCACTGGTCTGGTCAACAGAAAGTTTAAGAATCTCAGTACAACTCTCATCTTTGCAAAACAAGACAGTAATATAAACAACTTGATCAAACATAAAATTTACAATATCCCTTCAGAAGTTGAAGGACATTAAAAAAAAAAAAAAAGATAGTTGCTAATAAGCACAATGAGATTGTTATCTGCATTTCAAAGGATCTCCTGGGAGAAGAAAAAAAAGGCTGACCTAGAACAATTATCTTGCAGAGTGCTTAACATTTCTAACTACTCCAATATGTTAGTGGTGAGATTTAATCTCAGTGTAAGGATACCTTTCCCAACCTTTGGGATTTATTATGCACACAAAGCAATTTAGGCACGCATGGTTTCTGCCTTTAAGGATCTTTCTAAATGGAATTCCTCTCCATGGAAACTCATTTGTATGGGTGTAATTTCTTGCTAAGAAAACAAAGCATCTTTCAAAATCCCAGGTTGTTACCAACTTGTCATATTGGAAAGATAATACAATTTCAGCAGAATATTCCCTTTCCAGTCAAAAACTAATGTGATAATGAGCTCAGTTTAATTTTCCTGGTTAAGGGCACCATTTTCAAATCACAAAAGTCCCTAACAATTTTCATGTTTCTCATTGCTTTCCTTCTTGGTGCCTTCATTTTTGGTGCCCTTCATTTTCAAAGAAAAAAATTAAGAAGTGCAATTTTCAGTTTTAGCATCAGCTTTCCCCAATCTGAATTTCATCATCTTAGTCTATGTATTTTTTTCTGTTTCTGGCCCACTGTTCACCCTCTTCATTAAAGAAAGGATGTGTGTGTGTGTGTGTGTGTGTGTGTGTGTGTAGTGTAAGACGGGGACAGAAACAGAGACAGGAAAAAAGACAGAGAGAGAGAACCTCTAACAGGCAAGACATTGTGCTAGGAAGCAGGAAGCCCAGCTAAAAAAAGAGCTCGTCCTGGGGCCTTCAACCTAGAGTGGAGAACCGACTCAATCCAAAACATTCATTGTGGGGAAAGGAATGCAGTGCTGTCAGATCACTACGGAGGGGGCATTTAATCCTGCTTGAAAAAATCAAAAAGAAGGAGGTATATTTGAGCTGAGCTTTCAAAGATGAATAAAATGCCCAAGATAGAGGAAGTAAGATACAGATGTTCCCTAAACTCTTTAAACATGTCAGGGACTCAGGACATATAGCGGGAAAGCGACAGTGGGTATATATTGTGGCCCAGTGGGAAACTCTGTATTTTATCTTATGTTTCAAAACAGCCACCATGGATTTTTCAGCAAAGGAACAACAGCTTTAAATTTGTAGTTGAGGGGAAAAAATGGCAGTAGTAATTCAAGTAGAAGAACAGAAAATAAAACCTGAGAAATTTCAAAGGGAAGGGAAATTTCAGAAACAGGTTGGGAGAAGATGGGGGAGCCCACCCAGTGATGCAAGCAGTCGTATAGTTTCATCCTGTAACTCCACCTTGGTGCACCCTGTAAGAGCTAAAAACAAGGATCCATGCATTCATTTGACTCTTGCTTTGTTTTTACAAATGAAGACTGAAAGGTAATAATATTTCATTAGCTCAATCTCCAAAACACCAGCTGGTCGCCTCTTCTTTGTGACCTGGGCAGTCAACCAAGAGTGTAGATGACTATATTTGCTGCTAAATCTAAATTCTAGGTTCCTGGAGCTCAAGAGGTGGCTGGAATGCAGTTACTTCCCAGAAGCTACCCCGTGTCCATCTTCATTTGGACTGAGAGGTAGAGGCTTACATCTTTCTTCAGAGTAATGAGCAAAGACACCCACAATAATGGAATCTGCAGTTCTTTTTGTGATGGCATCTCTTCCTAATCAACCCAGCTGTACCAGTTCCTCATTCTGTGTGTCACATCAGAAGGGGCTAAGTGACATGAATACCTTCCCTCCTGAAGATTTCTCCCAATTCTTGTATGAATTTAGTACTGTAAAGTTTTCAGGAGACAAGTATTTTAGGAGACGGGTTTCCAAACAAAATAATGGAATCTAGTTACATATATCAAAGTCTGTTGAAGTCACTATTCCTCCCTGCGTTTTCTAGATTTATCTGGGAAGGTGAGCACAGGTTGATACAGACAATACTCTTGCTCAGCTGTCTTCTACCCCAAGACCTTAACTGATTTCTTTTTGTCACAGGTTTATTGAGCTATATCTCACATACAATGAAATTAACCCTTTAAAAGCATATAATTTAGTTTATAGAAGCCAGTTCACAATTACAAAGAGATGGAATCAACCTAAGGGCCCATCGACTCATGAGTGGATTAACAAAATGTGGTATATATACACCATAGAATACTACTTAGCCATAAAAAGGGAAGAAATAAGGTCTTTTGTAGCAGCTTAGATGGAACTGAAGACCATTATCCTAAATGAAGTGTCTCAGAAATGGAAAAACAAACAGCCCATATATTCTCTAATAATTGGGAACTAATTGATGGCTACATATGGGCACAGGAAGATGTAAAGACCATTGGAAATCAAGGAGGGGGAGAGGAGAGGAGGGGAAAAAACATACCTACCAGGTACAATGAACATTGTTTGGGTGATAGGCATGCTAAAAGCACTATAAAAGGTACACATGTAACAAAAACATTTATACCCCTTTAATACTTTAAAATTTTTTTAAGTATACAATTCAGTGGTCTTAAGTATATTCACAGAACCATGCAACCATTATCTATCTAATTCTGGAACATTTTCATCACCCCAAAGAGTAAGCCCGTAGCCATTAGCAATTACTTTTTCCCCCTCCGCTCAGCCCCTGGCAACCACTAAACCACTAATCTACTTTCTGTCCCCTGGGATCTACCTATTCCAAACATTTCATGTAAATGAAACCTACAATATGCATTCTTTCGTGTCTGGCTTCTTTCATTTTGCATAATTTTTTCAAGGTTCATCCAGGTTCTAGTACATATCGGTGCTTCATTTCTTTTTATTGCAAAAATTCTGTTTTATGAATGTATCACCTTTTACTGACCCATTCATTAATTGGTGGGAATTTGGGTTGTTTCCACTTTTTTCTTATGACTAACGGTACAATAAACATTTATGTAAGCTTTTATATCGACATTTGTTTTCCATTGACTGGGGTATACACCTAGGAGTAAGGTCATATGGTAACTCCATGTATGTCTAACATTCTGAGGAACTGCTGATTTGTTTTTCAAAGTGGCTACGCTGTTTTACATTCTCTCCAAACATATATTAAAGTTCCAATCTCAGCACATCCTCCTGACTCTTATCTGTCATTTTTATTTCAGCTGTTCTACTGTACTATCGCATTGTAGGTTGGTTTTGTTTGCATTTCCCTAATAACTAATGATATTGAGCATCTTTTAAAGTGCTTATTAGCCATTTGTATATCTTCTTTGGAGAAATGTCTATTCAAATCTTTGGCCAATTTTTAATGAAGTTATTTGTTTTGTATTGTTGAATAATAAGAATTCTTTATATATTTTATTTACAAGTTCCTTATCAGATATATTTTTTGAAAATATTTTCCCTCACTCTATAGGCTAATTTTTCTATTACTCTCTTAGTAATATTATTTGAGCACAGAAGTTTTTAGTTTTTATGAAATTTAATTTATCTATTTTTTCTTTCATTGCTTATGCTTTTGGTATTATATCTAAGAAACCCACTGCATGTTCTAAGGCCAAAGACTTACCCATATTATTTCTTTACAGGAGTTTTATAGTTTTAATATAGTTTCATTTGGAATTAATTTTTGTATTTTATATTCATTTGAATTAATTTTATGAAGTAGAGACCAAAATCTTAACTGTTAAGACATAAACCTTTTCCCTTTCTCTCCAACATACACACATATTCTTTTGGGGTTTTTTTTTTTTTTTTTTTTTTTTTTTTGGTTTTAAATTATCATATTTTATAATTAATATAATTAAATACCATAATGAGCAACTAAATATAAAAGCAACGGGCAAGCCAGTTAAAAATAGTAAAAGACATTAACCATTCACAGTAAAGATAGTTTACCAGCTATTAAATACATGGCTCACTCCATTCATCATGAGAAAGTTGGGAAATAATCTAAATTTTGACAACATACTCTCAGCAAATGTTTTGGGTAAAATGCATTCTGATACCATGCTAGAGGGAGGTACAAATTTGTTCAACTCTTATGGAGGGCAATTGTCAAGAGCTATCAAAATAACAAATGCATTCAATCTTTGAGCCTTAATGCTGGGAATTTTTCCTACATATATTTGCAAATGTACTAAATGGTATGTGTACTTTTTTTCATTTGTGGGTACACTTTTGAACAATCCAGGGGCCCTTCAATAAGGGATAGGTAATGATCTAGAAGCAGATTTTTGCTTCCTCTCAAATCTCTGGTTTGGCCCACCTGCCTCTACTCCAGTCTTCACCACATCCATCAAGGTTACCCAGAAGTCCTACAAGGTGTCCACCTCTGCCCCAGGGGCCTGCAGCAGCCGCTCCTACAGCACTGGGCCCGGTGCCCACATCAGGGTTACCCAGAAGTCCTACGAGGTGTCCACCTCTGCCCCAGCGGCCTGCAGCAGCTACTCCTACAGCACTGGGCCTGGTACCGGCATCAGCTCCTCAAGCTTCCCTCAGGTGGGCAGCGGCAGCTTCCCCAGTGGCCTAGGCACTGGCCTGGGTCTGGGTGGAGGCTACACCAGGACTAGAGGTATGGGGGGCATCACATCCAACACAGTGAACCAGAGCCTGCTGAGCCCACTCAACCTGGAGGTGGCCCCCAAAATTCAGGCCGTGCGCACCCAGGAGAAGGAGGAGATCAAGACCCTCAACAACGACTTTGCCTCCTTCATGGACAAGATGCGTTTCCTGGAGCAGCAGAACAAGATGCTGGAGACCAAGTGGAACCTCCTGCAGCAGCAGAAGACGGCTCACAGCAACATGGACAGCATGTTTGAAAGCACCATCAACAACCTTCGGTGACAGCTGGACACACTGGGCCAGGAGAAGCTGAAGGTGGAGGCAGAACTTGGCAACATGTAGGGGCTGGTGGAGGACTTCAAGAATAAGTGTGAGGGGGACACCAACAAGGTACAGAGATGGAAAATGAATTTGTCCTCATCAAGAAGGATGTGGGTGAAGCATTCATGAACAAGGTGGAGCTGGAGGCCAGCCTGGAATGGCTGACTGACGAAATCAACTTCCTCAGGCAGCTGTATGCAGAGGAGATGCGTGGGCTGCAGTCCCAGATCTCGGACACATCTGTGGTCCTGTCCATGGACAACAGCCACTCCCTGGACATGGACAGCATCTTTGCTGAGGTCTACGCCCAGTACGAGGAGATCACCAACCGCAGGCGGGCTGAGGCTGAGTGTGTACCAGACCAAGTACGAGGAACTGCAGGTGCAGGCTGGGAAGCACCAGGATGACCTGCGGCACACAAAGATGGAGATCTCCGGCATGAATCGGAACATCAGCCGGCTCCAGAATGAGATCGAAGCTCTCAAAGGCCACAGGGTTTCCCTGGAGGCCTCCATCATGGATGCCAGGCAGTGTGGGGACTTGGTTGTTAAGGATGCCAATGCCAAGCTGGCCCAGCTGGAGGCCGCCCTGCATCAGACCAAGCAGGACATGGCTCAGCAGCTACGTGAATACCAGGATCTGATGAAGGTCAAGCTGGCCCTGGTCGTGGAGATCGCCACCTACCACAAGCTAATGGAAGGCGAGGACAGCCGGCTGGAGTCTGGGGTGCAGAACATGAGTATCCACATGAAGACCACCAGGGGCTACTCAGGTGGCCAGAGCTCAGACTCTGGGGGCCTCACAAGCTCTGGCTTCAGCTATGGACTGAGCTCCTTCCAGCCCAGCTTTGGCTATAGTGGGGGCTCCAGCTCTTTCAACCACACCAGCTCCAGGGCTCTGGTTGTGGACAAGATTGAGACCTGAGATGGGAAGCTGGTGTCTGAGTCCTCTGATGTCCTGCCCAAGTGAGCTGCCACTGCGGCCCCTCCAGTGCACCCTCTCACACAGCTGCCACAGAGCCTGTTGGGGGAGACAGCTGTGCCAGGGAGCACATGGAACAGGAGACCCACCTGAGGCTCAGCCCCATCCCTCAGTCCATCCTTGTGAGGAGTTTATCACCTGGGTTACCCCCTCTTACATACACCCCCAACTAAAAAACAATTTGATTGCTTTTTCCATATAAAGCCTCAGCCACATTGCCAGCCAAAAATAATAATAATGACAATAAGGAACAGGTAATAACAGATGATACACGTAGATAGTAGAATACTGTACAGTGTAACATACAAGTAAGAACCTCTCTGTACTGTTATGTAAAGACTTCCAAGATACATTGTTAAATAAATAAAATTAAAAAAAAAAAAGCAAAGTCCAAAGGACAGCTATATGCTACCTTTTGTGTAAGATATTGGGATGCTGTGAACTGAATGTTTGTGTTCTCCCCAAATTCACGTATTGAGATCTCATGACTGGTTAATGACCTTATTAAAGAG
Organism: Loris lydekkerianus; assembly: GCA_963574355.1. NCBI lineage: Eukaryota > Metazoa > Chordata > Mammalia > Primates > Lorisidae > Loris > Loris lydekkerianus. Next base: position 5,542 of record CAUYPK010073276.1, on the reverse strand, counting down.
GTGCAAGGAAGATGCCTTTTCCCTTTTCTCCTGCCCATCCTTTCCACCATGCAAGGACACAGTATTCAAGACACCATCTTGGAAGCAGAAACCAGGCTCTCAGCAGACACCAAACCTGCCACCACCTTGATCTTGCACTTGCCAGTTCTGTACTGTGAACAGTAATTTTATCTGTTTATAAATTACCTGGTATGTGCTATTTTGTTACACGAGCAAGAATAGACTAAGATAAAAATTGGTACTGAGAGTGGGGTGTTGCTATAACAAACACCTAAAAATGTGGACATGTCTTTGGAACTGGGTTGTGCGTAGAGGCTGAACCATTAAGAGCTGTTCTGGGAAGATGGCCGACTGGGAGCAACCCTCGGCAAAGGCTCCTGAGCAGAGGAAGAAAAACTGGGTGGAATCAGACTCTATGAAGCCAAGGATGGGGAGCTGAGCCAAGAAAGAAGTTTGGCAAGCTGTAACTCTAAGGAAGAACATTCAAGAAAACAAATTACAGGTACGAAGCCTATGGACTAGAGGACAGGAGACCCCTCCCCCAAGCAGGGGGCCTGCCACAGGCTATCTGCAAATGAGCAGAGAACAAAAAACCTCTCATTTTACCTTGCTAGAGAGAGCTATTAAACTCCAGGTCTCTTTCTCCAGGGAGACCCCACTTATGCACCTAGACAGCACCCCTGCCAGGTATAAACTTGAACAGATATTTTCCCCCCACAAGTGCAAACTCCCATTTCACCCTTTACCCCTTGCATGGCGGCCTGAAGTTCTGCCACCTGCAGAGCACAGAGTGTTTGGTCTTGTCCTGAGAGAATTGGGCATACTGTGGACGGCCAACCATCATGACGGAATCTGTGACTAATGGAGAAGAAAGAGGGTGTGGGAAGAAAGGGACAATTGATGGCAGGAGGAGCAGCCCCCTGGTTATGACTATGCCAGTAGTGGTATTGACCCTTGGTTCGGGCTGTGTCTAGTGGGATGGGGTGCAGAAATGCAGAACAAGGTCTTAGAAACTGGAAGAAAGTCCATCCTTGTTAAAAAGTGGACACAGTTGGCTGAACTATATCCATCCCAATGCTTTGTGGAACACAGAACTTGCAAACTATGAACTAGGATATTTGATGGGAAAAAAATATCTAAGCAAAGTGTTGAAGGAGCAACGTGGCTTCTCTTGACTGCTTTTAGTAAAATGAGAGAACAGAGAAGCAAGGAAGAATTTATAATTAAAAGGAAAGCAGAATTTAAAGATTTGGGAAATTTTCAGCATAGCCAGATGGTAAAGAATAAAAGGGCATGTTTGGAAGAGAATACCAAGCTACCATTTGACAAAGAGATAAGTATGGATGGAAGGAAGCCAGACACTATTCACTAAGGCAATGGAAGAATGACCCTGGAGGTATTTCAGAGATTACTGGTACTGCCGCTCCCATCACAGGCCCAGAGCACCAGGGTCTCCAGAGCATAAGGCTTCAAAGGATGGGCCTAGATCTCCTGCAGGATCTGGGGGCTCACTTTCCAGGGCCACCGCAAGTCTCTGCTCCCACATTCTAATGCAGTGCTGCTATAGATGTCTAAGGATGCCTTGGAGAACCTTGGTGCCCAGAGAGCTTCAACAGGGGCAGAGTCAGCACAGAGGAATGTCTGCTGGACCCCCTGGCTAGTGGCATCAGACAGAGTCCCCACTAAGGGAATGTCCACAGAGAGAGTCCCCACTAGCTCTGTGCTTAGGGATGCCATAGGGACTGGACCACTGCCAAGCCCTCAGACCTCTGGAGCATCCACCTGTTGCACCAGCCTGGGAGAGCCACTAGCACCCAACAACTAATCCCTGAAAGCTGTTTGTGTGGAGTGCACTTAGCTAAGCCAGGGGGGCAGAACTTTCCAGGGTTTTGGGAGTCCAACCTGCCCAGAGGCAGGAAATAATTGAGATGATTCTCAAGCCTCAGGATTTAATTTTGGTTCCCCCCTGTTGTGTTTGGACTTACTTGGGACCAGTTACCCGTTCCTTTTTTCTTGTATCTCCCTTTTATGAGAGATGGAAATGTCCAACCTGTGCCTATACCACCACTGAATTTTGGAAAAACAGAACTTATTTGATTTCACAGGCTCACAGCTGGAGGAGAAGTTACCTCAGGATGAATCATGCCTTGAGTCTCCCATGTCTGATTTAGATAAGACCCTGGACACTGAACTTTTGAGTTGATGCTACAGTTTAGGAGCTATTGCGTTGGAATAAATTTATTTTGTGTGTGAGAAAGATACTAATTTGGGAGGCTGGGGAAGAACACTACAATCTGAATGAGTTGCCCCAAATTCACAGGTTGAAAGTTAATCACCAATATGATAATATTAAAAGGTGGGGTCTTCAGAAGACAATGAAGTCATGAGGCGGAGCCCTCCTGAATAGAATATAAGGGAGCTACCTTCCTCTCTTCTGCCCTTCTATCCTTTCTGCAATGTGAGGACACAGGGCACAGGCTTCATCTTAGAAGCAGAAACCAGGAACTCACCAGACACCAACTCTGCCATCACCTTGATCTTGAACTTTCCAGCCTTCATAACTATAAGTAATACAGTTATATGTTTGTAATTACCCAATGTGTGGTATTTTGCCATTGCTGCATGAAGAGACGAAGACAAAAGCCTAAGCCGTGAGGTAACGATATTACAATGTAGGGCCTCTGGTAGGTGATTAGGTTATGAAAGGGAGTAGTGTCCTTATAAGAAGCCTCTCAGACCATCCTCACCCCTTCCCCCACATGAGGACACTGGAAAAAGTCCCTCACCAGACACTGAATCTGTTGGCATTCCTGCTCCAGAACTGTTTATAATCCTCCCATCCTATGGGATTCTGTAAAAACTCAGCCTGGATTCTGTAAAAGGGTGAGTAGAGGGAATGTGGCGGGGATGAGAATATATGTTCATATTTGCAGGGGATAAAAATTGGGCACTAATGTCCAGGAACAGTGGCTCACACCTGTAATCCTAACTGTCCAGGAGGCCAAGGCAGGTGGATTGCCTGAGCTCAGGAGTTCCAGACCAGGTACAGCAAGAGTAAGACCCTGTCTCTACTAAAAATAGAAAAAACAAATAAACAACAACAACAAAAAAGAAAATTAGTTGAGTGTTGTGGCAGGAGCCTGTAGTCCCAGCTACTTGGGAGACTGAGGCAAGAGCATCTCTTGAGCCCAGGAGTTTGAGGTTGCTGTCAGCTGTGACACCACAGCACTCTACCCAGGGCAACAGAGTGAGACTCTTGTCTCAAAACAAAAACAAAAACCAAAAACTGGTTGCTGAAGAAGTGAATAGGATTGAGGCATATTCAACGTGGACTTTTTAATGTTGTTTATATTTTTACTCCAACTGCTTGTGTGAGTGAGATCATAGGCCATCTCCAGATTTTAAAAAACCTAAATTATTCCCACTTTTTAATAGCATCCTCTCTTCATAAGATGCCCTTTTTGCTTATGCTGTGAACAGAATACCTGCATTCCCCCAAAATTCCTATGTTGAAACCTAATCTCCAAAATGGTTCTAGAGGTGGAGCCTTTAGGCAGTGACCAGGCCATCAAGGCTCTGCTCTTGTGAGCTGGACTAGTGTCTTTATAAAAGAGGACGTGCTTGTCCCTTCCCTGCCACCATGTAAGGACATAGAGAAGTGCCTCTGTTGAGCAGAAAGCCCTCACTAGGCACTAAATCCACCCATGCCTTATTCTTCTCAGCCTCCAGAACTATGAACAGTAAATTTTTGTTGTTTATAATTTATCCAATCCATGGTATTTTGTTATAGCAGCCAGAATAGAAGATGACAGCCTGTATGGATTAATGTGTGCACATAATTCCTCATACGTGGACAGAGAGCCTGGAGGAAAATCTCCAGCTTCCTGTTAAGTCTGCTGACTAAGCAGAAAACCTCAAGGCCATCTAGAAGCACCTGGGCACTGGACAAAGCTGGGAAGAGCATTTTGTTAGCAATTCCCAAGCACTGATAGGTTTATTATTCTATTGCTGATACAGCCTAAAGGAATACTTGGTAATGTCTGCTCAATATATCATAGGAAGGCACAGGAGACAGAGTGGTTTTTTTGGACTTCCTAAAGTACTATGGATAGGATGAAAAAGTAATCTGATGTCAGAAGGCCACAATTTAACCAGATGTGGAACCTGCTTTAATTCTCTGATTCTATTTTTGTAAAATAGATAAAATGATAATGGCTGCATTATCCAATTCACAGGAATGGTATGAGGGTCAAAGTGATAATGTCTGTGACAGCATTTTGTAAATTGTAAAAGGCTATACTAATGATAGGCTTGGCAGCTATTTTTAAAAACCACCTCTATTTATTTCTCAGAAAACCAAGTATCATATCATTTCCTTGGCCCCTTTCCACACTGTCATCCAGAAAGTGTGGATTCGAGAAAAAGAAAGAAAAGCATACTATTGGCTTGTGTGTGACATTTGCCATTATTTCATAAAGCTAGTATTTTAGGAGCCATTTGTTAGGAGTTGAATTGTGTTTCCTAAAAAAATTCTAACCCCCCAGGACCTATTTGGAAATAGGACCCTGGCAAATGTAATTAGCTGAGATGAGCTCATTCTGAAATAGGGTAGACCTTTATTCCTGCATGACTGGTGTGCTTATAAAAGGACAGTGTGAAGATACAAGAGCATCATGTGATGATGGAGGCGGAGATTGGAGCTATACAACCATAAGTCAAAAAGCACCAAGGCTTGATGGTGGAAGGAAGAATTCCAACCAGAGTCTCAGGGAGCATGGCCCTACTGAAGGCTTAAGTTTGGACTTCTAACCTCCAGAGCTATGAAAGAATGCATATCAGTTGTCATAAGCCCCCTAGTTTGTGGTACTTGATTATAGCAACCCTAGAAAGCCAATATGGGCATTTGCTCATTTCTTTCTCAATTTGTCATTTGATCCCCGGTAGTTAATCCAACGTGAAGACAAGTCCCCTGCCCCAATGTGGCTTCTACTCATCTCAGCAGAAATCTCCCTACCGGTGAACCTCAGTTATTCCAAAGTGTCTTCAATTCCAAGTATGTTTTATAGACAAATTAAAGAAAAATACAACCACTATTGTAGGGAGTTGAATGATCAGTGGAATTAATTTACATTTAAGTGTGTCCTCATACTACTGATTTAGGCTTTCACTAGACAATGGTGAGACTGAGATAGAATGTAGAAAGATTTTCCTAGTTATCACTGTGCACTGGAAATAACTAGAAGCTTTTAGGAAATGTTCTATTAGAAAATGTTTTTCTGGCTTAGCGCCTGTGGCTCAAGCGGCTAAGGCATCAGCCACATACACCTGAGCTGGTGGGTTCGAATCCAGCCCAGGACACACCAAACAACAATGACGGCTGCAAACAAAAAATAGCCAGGCGTTACGGCAGGTGCCTGTGGTCCCAGCTACTTGGGAGGTGGAGGCAGGAGAATCACTTGAGCCCAGGAGTTGGAGGTTGCTGTGAGCTGTGATGCCACAGCACTCTACCCAGGGTGACAGCTTGAGGCTCTGTCTCAAAAAA
>CAUYPK010073275.1:0-64212 GCA_963574355.1 Loris lydekkerianus | reverse complement strand
CTTTATATTCCAAAATCACTTTACGCTCTGAAAGACACCAGCCTTCCTCATCTCCTCAAAATCTTTCATAGAATCATAATTTTTGTAGACATCTGCATATGCCTTCTTTCTTGGTTCAGCCACAGCGTACTTATAGAAAGCTGCAACCCCCAGGGATACAACAAATGCTCCAACAATATAAATCCGCAGGCGCCTGGCCAAGAGGCCACACATCTGAGGTTTGGCCAAAGCACTGGAAGCCATGGTAGTCACTGTCCTTGATGGGTATGCCAACCTAACAGAAGACGCAAAGGCAACCCACTCACTATTCTCATCTCTTTAGTGCCCAATGACTTGAAAAGTACTCCAAGAGCTTCTATCTCATGAAATCAGAGATTAGGCAGGTCCTTCTCCTAGGTCCACTTTTCAAACAGTAAGCCAAAGCCTGGAATGGCCTTCAACTCCCAAATTACTGGGTAAGAGAAATTCAGGAATGGAATGCTTTCAAAAAATATGTAAACAGGTTATAGAGAAACACATATTTAAAACTAATCTAATATTCTACACAACTACTTCTATAATCCCAACCAGTATTGGAGCCTACAGTGTTATTCATCCTAGATTCCTGCCACACAGCACAGCTGATGGCTGCAAGGCAACCACAATGTATGTCCATTTCCTCAAGGCTGCCCGGCAGGAACATCATAGCACCACCCTATGTGCCTACCATTGTGATGTACAATTAGTTACCGTGTATTAAATTTGAAAGTGCCCCAATTATTTTAATCATTTTTTATTTATTGCATTCCAAGTCAGAGAGAACTTGGTTATTAATTTAATGAATATGAAAACTATGAGTTGTTTAAAAGTTCTTGATATATGTGATAACATAAAAAAACTCTTGAGAACCAGGCGGCGCCTGTGGCTTAGTGAGTAGGATGCTGGCCCCATATACCGAGGGTGGCATGTTTGAACCCGGTCCCGGACAAACTGCAACAAAAAATAGCTGGGCGTTGTGGCGGGCGCCTGTAGTCCCAGCTACTTGGGATACTGAGGCAAGAGAATCACCTAAGCTCAAGAGCTGGAGGTTACTGTGAGTTGTGACGCCATGGCACTCTACCAAGGGTGACAAAGTGAGACTCTGTCTCAAAAAAAAAACAAAAGCAAAACAAAACAAAAAAAATCTGAGAATCTTATGACAGCTCATTTCAAAGTATTTTCAATGTCTAGTGGATCTTTTAATCATCATGTTCTCTTCAATATGTAGTAGTTCCCAGGAGTTAACACTCCTGGTGCTCATTTGAGTAACAATCAGTGGTAAACACCATGTTTATTTTATAAGACTTTTTAGGGTAAGAAGAAAAACGTATACGCAGAAATGAAATGGATTACCTTCTACCTTCTCCAGCTTTGCCAGGGTCAGTCCTATTGCATTGGGCCGATGAGGACTCCTTGTAGAAAAAACTCCAGTCTTTGCACCATTCAGCCTAGGAGGCTGTACTTTTGCCTTACAACTCAAATGACCATTTTTGTGAAAAACAAACAAAATCCTATTAAAAACAAAACAAACCACCAAGTAAGAAAAAAGTACAAGTTATTCTACCATAACAATTTGAGGGGGGAAATGTAATCAACCAAAAAAGTAACATTTGGTTGTAGTTGTCATTGTTGTTTGGCAGGCCTGGGCTGGATTTGAATACGCCAGCTCTGGTATATGTGGCTGGCGCCTTAGCCACTTCAACTACAGGTGCTGAGCCTCTTAATCTATTTTTAATATCAACAATGTTTTCACTTAGATAACTCAACCAAGAGCATACAAATAAGATCAGAATACCCATGTTCTTTCTAATCTACCCATGTCCCTAAATTAGTGTGAAAAATAAACTATTTCAGAATAAATACTTACATTTAGGTTGCTACCAGTAAAATTAGACCAATTCAGACTGCTGATGTTTGAGTGAGGAAAAATGCAAAGATAAAATTCCAAATGACAGGGCGGCACCTGTGGCTCAGAAAGTAGGGTGCCAGCCCCACATACCAAGGGTGGCAGGTTCAAACCCGGCCCCGGCCAAACTGCAAAAGAAAAAATAGCCAGGTGTTATGGTGGGCTCCTATAGTCCCAACTACTTGGGAGGCTAAGGCAAGAGAATCACCTAAGCCCAATAGCTGGAGGTTGCTGTGAGCTATGACACTACAGCACTCTACCAAGGGCGACAAAGTAAGACTCTGTCTCTTAAAAAAAAAAAAAAAAAAGGGGGCAGCGCCTGTGGCTCAAAGGAGTAGGGCGCCAGCCCCACATGCCAGAAGTGGCAGGTTCAAACCTAGCCCCAGCCAAAAACTGCAAAAAAAAAAAAAAAAAAAGAATTTCAAATGACAGCAAGTAACAGTAGTAAAATACTTCATTTAAAGTATCTAGATTTGTAAGGTCTTTTGTTATTTTAATAAGAGTAGACTTAACTCTACTAAGGTCTTAGTTCTGTAAACTTTTTCTGTAAAGGGTCAGAGGGTAAATATTTTAGGATTTGAAGGCCAAAAAACCAGTCACCGTTGCAACTATTCAACTCTGCCACTGTAGCACAAAAGCAGCCACAGCCAATATACAAGTAAATCATAAAACAAATGGGCCTTACTATGTTCCCATAAAATTAATTTACAAAAACATGGACCATGTTTGATCCACAGGCCATAGTTACTGACCCCTGGTCTAGAAGACAGAATAATGAACCATGGGAAGAATTAAGAAAGTCTATAGTTTCAGCTCAACAGAAGGCATTGTCACAATTAGAACCAACTGCAAATGGACCATACCCCTCAGTGGATCCCAAGCCTCCCTGAGAATGTCTAAATGATGCAAACAATCACATGCACAAATATAGTACAGGAAGTGGGTGCCATACATGAGGGTGCTCAGCATGACAAACTCTTAAGGTTGCCTTCACCTGGAGTACTTTACTTACAGGAAAGTTCTGGCCCAAGTACTATTTCTAACTATAAAACTACTTACCAAACATGAGAAAACTGTTCTAGGCCCATCAAGGAATGTTCAGGATTATTAAAGATGCTTTTTCTAATCTTCAAACAAGCCCGGGAATGGCTACAAATGGATGGCTGCCTTGGAGTACCATTCTTGGTCGAGAAACAGGATTCCAAGTAGCCTATTGGCTCCGTTAAAAGATTCCCTATAGAAGAAAATTAGGTAAGAAATCATTAGTCAAAAGGTCAAGTAAAGTTGTAAAAAAAACATGTGCCCTCTAATGTACTGAGATTCCATAGTTTTAAAGTCTCCTAGGTGTTATGCAATTATAAAAAATTACTTTTTAGCCAGACATGGTAGCATGTACATCTATAGTCCCAGCTATTCAGGAAGCTGAGGCAGGAGAATTAAGCCCAGGAATTCAAGGTTACAGCAAGCTATTATTGGGCCAATGTACTCCAACCTGGGTGACAAAGCAAGACCTTGTCTTTAAAAAACAAAGAAGAGGTTCAGCGCCTGTGGCTCAAGCTGCTAAGGCACCAGCCACATACACCTGAGCTGGTGGGTTCGAATCCAGCCTGGGCCCACCAAACAATGATGGCTGCAACCAAAAAATAGCCGGGCATTGTGGCAGGCGCCTGTGGTCCCAGCTACTTGGGAGGCAGAGGCAGGAGAATCACTTGAGCCCAGGAGTTTGAGGTTGCTGTGAGCTGTGATGTCACAGTACTCTACCCAGGGTGAAAGCTTGAGGCTCTGTCTCAAAAAAAAAAAAAAAACAGCCAGGCATGATGGCTCACGCCTATTACCCTAGCACTCTGGGAGGCTGAGGTGGGTAGACTGCTTCAGCTCAGGAGTTTAAGACCATCCTGAACAAGAGTGAGACCTCATCTCTACCAAAAATAAAAAAATCAGCCAGGCATCGTGTCGGGTGGCTATAGTCCCAGCTGCTTGGGAGGCTAAGGCAGGAGGATCACTTGAACCCAGGAGTTTGAGGTTCCTATGAGCTAGGTTGACACCATGGCACTCTAGCCTAGACAACAGAGTGAGACGCTGGCTCAAAAAAAAAAAAGAAGGCTTTTGTAGTACTCATGAATACATATAAATATTCCCATTGCATATACAGAGTAATATCCTTTCAGGTACACTAGAACAGGTGTGCGGAACCTATGGACTTCTAGGTTCCTTAAGTGCAGTCTTTTGACTAAATCTGAACTTTACTAAACAAATCCTTTTATTTTTATTAATACATTTTTGTTCATCTTTTATATTTTTATTTCTGAACATATTTAAAATACGAAAGAATAAAATAAGTTTCAATGAAATAATTCTCCCAGATTGACCAGAACAATTAAAAGTTTATAAGCCATAAGGACTAAACTGACACCTGCTACACTCATGATTTATTTATGTAATTTTTATTTTTAACTCAATCAGCTTCAAACAGTATATACTCATGACTTTTTTTTTTTTTTCAGTTTTTAGCTGGGGCTGGGCTTGAACCCACCACCTCCAGCATATGGAGCCGGCGCCCTACTCCTTGGAGCTACAAGGGCCGCCCTATACACTCATGATTTAGTTCTAATTTCCCCTACCTGACTGGCACCACTACCAGATCAGGCTGACTGGTGAAGAGTTTACGGGGGTTGAGTATGCCCCTCTGTGATTAGCTTCTGACAATGGTACACTGTGTTTCTGTTTGAAGTACAATTTGAAAACACGTGCACAGCTCAACAATATTTTTTAATTGTCTGCCTAACAGTCCATTAAGGAAGACCAAGAGAAGAAAATAGTTGTGTTTTTTTTTTAAGAGACAGAGTTTCACTTTATTGCCCTCAGTAGAGTGCTGTGGCGTCACAGCTCACAGCAACCTCCAACTCCTGGGCTTAGGCGATTCTCCTGCCTCAGCCTCCCGAGTAGCTGGGACTATAGGTGGAAAACAGATTTTCTAAATGAGGATTGGGAGCTGCAGTATTATCTTGTTTCTGCTAAAGATAAGATGATTTGGTGCTCTATGATACTGCAATATCAACATTAAAGAAATTCAACTGCGATTGGCTGGAGTATAAAATATAAGGCAGACAATAAGAAAAGAGGAGACAGTACCCTGGCAAGGTGGCTCATGCCTGTAATCCTAGCACTCTGGGAGGCCAAGGCAGGCTCGAGACCAGCCTGAGCAAAGCAAAACCCCATCTCTACTAAAAACAGAAGAATGTGTGTGTGTGATGGCACACACCTGCAATTCCAGCTACTCAGGATGGCAGGAGGATCATTTATGCCGAGGAGTCTAAGGCATAACTCACTAAGGTTGCAGTGAGCTATGATGACACTACTGCATTCAAGCCTGGGCAACAGTGAGACTTAGAGAAGCTAGGACTCTAGGTGAACACCACCATGGCTAATTTTATCTATTTTTAGTAGAGAGGGGGTTTCACTCTTGCTCAGGCTGGTCCGAAACTCCTGAGCTTAAGCAATACTCCCACCTCAGCCTCCCAGAGTACTAGGGTTACAGGTGTGAGCCACAGTGCGGGTATACTGCCTGAGCTCATGACTTCGAGACTGCCCTGAGCTTTTTTTATCTCTAAAAAAAATAGCTGGCGTTGTGGCTGATGCCTTGTAGACCCAGCTACTTGGGAAGCTGAGGCAAGCGAATCACTTCAGCCCAAGAGTTTGAAGTTGCTGTGAGCTGTGATACTGCAGCACTCAACCGAGGGCAACAAAGTTCACAAAAAAAACAAAACAATAAAAATATTATTAGTCTAAGGACCATCCATATTATGTATGCTTTTGATGGTTCTAAATTTTTTCCACAAATTTTTATAGGCATTTTTTTCTGATCCATGCATCTGTGATATTTAACATCTTAAAAATGAAGAAAATGAGACCAAACAATCTTAAATCTAAATTTAAGAACAATCTGTTCTTAAAATGTCAAGAAGAAAAATGGCCCAAAGGACTCTTAGTCACAGGATCTCTGTTGTCCTGTTTTCACTTGTTCAAGAAACATTTTCCAAGTGTCTACAATCGCCAGACATTGTGCTAAATCTGGAGAAAAGATACAAAACAAGAACTCTTACCACAGTGGAATTAACCACTGGAGAGAATCTCACATTATGCTTCACTATCATGGGACATGTCACAGCAGTGATGTAATCAGACTTCTGCCTTTGTCACTTTGATTTGGGATTTATACTGATATACCACTTCACTGAATCAGTTTACACCTGTTTTTCACAGGTTACACATATACTATGATAAATGCATGGCTACCAAGGAGATTTATTCCAATCCTCTTTGTGCATCTCCATAAGAACAAAGTAACGCTGGGTTAGCAATGAATTGAAAGCATGCTCAGGAGCTACTTTGTAGGAGTACTGTGCCACTCATAAACGTCTGGGACCACTGTCAAAATATCAAACGTCTATATTCTAAAATATCTGACCTCTTCTGGAACCTATTTATATATTCTCTGTATGTACTTTCTTGGGATAATAAATGCTATGAAATATAAATGCTCAGTAATTTCCTTCCTCTTGCCTCATATCTCAAAAAAACAGTAAGCACCTACCAATTGGTAAGCAATGTCCATGGTACTTGGGGTACAAAGATAAGCAAGAAACAGTTCTCACCCTCACGGGTTTCCTCTGTATTAACAGAGATGGGCAAGTAAATCAACAATTCCAGCAAAGTGCCTAAGATCAAAGTGCCTAAGATGCAGGGATAGAGATAAGCACAGGTAGATTAGATAATACTGGCACCAGAACTACCCAAAAGCAGAAGTAGTCCTTCAAAAAGCTGTTTTTACCCTTTTCCTCTTCTGATCCTAGTCCTAACCTTACCATACTCCTTTAATGAACTACTTTTCCCACTTTTGCATGGTTCTGGTGCCAGTATTACTTTGATGGTCAAAACCAGCTTACTGGTGGCGCCTGTGGCTCAAAGGACTAGGGCACTGGCCCCATATGCTGGAGGTGGCAGGTTCAAACCCAGCCCTGGCCAAAAACTGCAAAAACTGCAAAAAAAAAAAAAAAAAACCAGCTTCCCTCTATTAAATCAGTTTTCTAATCTATAAATTAAGAAAACAGCCTACAGGGCAGTGCCTGTGGCTCGGTGGGCAGGGCGCCGGGCCCATATACCAAGGGTGGCGGGTTCAAACCCGGCCCCAGCCAAACTGCAACAACAACAACAATAAAAAAGCCGCGTGTTGTGGCAGACGCCTGTAGTCCCAGCTTTGAGAGACTGAGGCAGGAGAATAGCCTAAGCCCAAGAGCTGGAGGTTGCTGTGAGCTATGACACCATGGCACTCTACTGAGGGCAACAAAGTGAGACTCTGTCTCAAAAAAAAAAAAAGAACACTGCCTACCTTGGAAAGCTGGAAGAGTATTAATAAAATACATAAAGTACCATAATAAAAGATGACCAGAAGGAGAGGGTTTTAAAAGCCCTTGCTCAAGCTTTTTCTTCATTTTAACATTACAACTGTATTAACTGCATAATACGTAAAACACCAGAAAGTTATTAATGCGGAGTTTTTTTGTAAAAGGCTTATCTGCAAGGCTTGCCGTAAAAAAAGTTCAGGTCTTGGCTCAGTGCCTGTGGCTGAAGCAGCTAAGGTGCCAGCCACATACACCTGAGCTGGTGGGTTCCCAGCCCAATCCCGCCAAACAACAATGACGGGTGCAACCAAAAAACTGGTGCAGCCAGGCGTTGTGGCCAGCGCCTGTAGTCCCAGCTACTTGGGAGGTGGAGGCAGGAGAATCGCTTGAGCCCAGGAATTGGAGGTTGCTGTGAGCGGTGATGCTACAGCACTCTACCCAGGGCAACACCTTGAGGCTCTGTCTCCAAAAAAATAAAAATAAATAAAAATTTTTTTTTTAAGTTCAGGTCTTTTTCATCCAATTACCTTTGTTATACTTCTTTCTCCAATGCGAGTCCCTCCCTTGTCAAAACACAATAGACCAAACCTTTACACTCCTGGAGATTCTTGTACTATGCTACTCTTTAAATGTTTCATGTTCCCTTCTGTTAACAGACTTCATGTCTCCAGAATCTGAATCCAAGCAAAGGTTCCCACTTTCCTGTTCCATCCACACTTCAGACTTACAGCTCCCCAAACCCATGCTTTGTAGACTTCTGAGCCCTGAATTTTGCTCTTTCCTCCCTGTCAAAATATTAGACCTGCAAGCTGCAGTGCACAACGTATTTTTTACACAAGCACAATCTTTGACCACTTTAAGGCAATTTAACAAAGTCCAACATTCAAAACAGTACATAAAAATTTCAGTTTCAAGAACAATGAAAACTGGCAAAAAACCTAAATGCCCAACAATAGAGAACTGTAAGCCCTAATAAATGAGCACACTTCTAAAACAAAATACCTAGCATGCAACTTCGTAAAATTAATTGCCATGGGAGGATTTTCCTAAAATTTAAATTAAAAGTATAAAACAGTGGGGTTGAGTTGAAGATCATTCTCCTAGTGTAAAATGTAAAATTTTGGTTGTAAAATGTAAAATTTCCATGGTTGGTTCACTGTAAAACCAGTGGGGTTGAGTTGAAAATCATTCTCCTAGTGTAAAATGTAAAATTTTGGTTGTAAAATGTAAAATGTAAAATTTCATTTTACAATGAACCAACTATGGAAGGTAGACACCAAAATATTAACAGTGATTTTCTCTGGGTGATGGCGGGCTTTTTAAATTTCCTTCCATTTGCTTCTTCTAGATCCTAAAACCAATATATTCTGCTCTCTACAAAGAGATGCAAATAAACAGAAACAAGTTCATGTCAATCTTTCCAGGGCCAGTTTAAAACGACAAACTCCTTCACTTTCCCCTTTCTCCCTGCTCATTTCTCACAGAGGAGGATCCCTCTCTCGTGGTATTTATTAATTCCTAGCTGTCACTACGCCAGGCGTACATGTCCTATCTCCTCTACAGCTGGGAGAACACCATGCAGCACGTGGCTGTTCTAATTACCCAGCCAAAACTAGGACAGTACCTGCCTTGCACCAAGACCAGAGCGCGCGAGATGACGTCACCCCGCTTGGCTCCGACCGTCACGTGATCATCAGAGCACGTGACCCATGCCTTCGCGATAGGTAAAAGGGTGACGCAGGTCGGCTCGAGATACGGCGTTTCACAACCCTTTCGGCAATAGAGTCGGCTGTCTGGACTAAACCTCTCCTGAATGCCGCATAGCTAGTTTCTTGGACGTTACCTGTCTCCAGAGCCGGCTTCACGCAGCCGCACGGGGTCGCTGTGGCCCTAGGCTTCGGCTCCTCCAAACCGCGCATGGTTCGTGGTCGCTGAGGGAACCTACCCACCTCGTCAAGACTTCCGCTTCCGTTTTGTATGCCTGACGCCTGCGCAGTAGCGGCGCCTGCTGGGTGTCTCGGGTCCCGGAGGGTGTGTGCTAAAGACGTCGCCGCTGGCAGACTGGAGGTGTTTGGTGGAGCGCTAAACTTGTCTGGGCAGGGTGTTCGTCCGGGATCCAGATCTTGGTTATCACGCTCTCTCTAGTCAGCCGGGCCTCTGAGTTTCTCCGCTTCTGACCACGCGTCAGTCAGCCAGGAATTACGGGCAAAGCTGTCTCTCTCCACATGTTATTAATAATAAGCAGTATACTGGGCGGCGCAATGGATAGTGCGCCGGCACCATATACCGAGGGTGGCGGGTTCGAACCCGGCTCCGACCAAACTGCAAGAAAAAATAGCTGGGCGTTGTGCTGTTCGCCTGTGGTCCCAGCTACTCGGGAGGCTGAGGCGAGAGAATCGCCTAAGCCCAGGAGTTGGAGGTTGCTGTGAGCTGTGACACTACGGCACTCTACCGAGGGCGACAAAATGAGAGTCTGTCTCTGAAAAATAATTAGCAATGTACGTGTTTAACAAAAAAACCCCCTAATTTTTAAATAAACAAGATGTATATATGCAATTGCAACATAGGGGAAGGATCTAACGTTAAGAAATGTTAAGAATTCTACCTTGTCCGAGTGCAGGGGTGCACGCCTGTAATCCTAATGTTTTGGGTAGTCGAGGCCGGAGGACGGCATGAGCCGAGGAGTTGGAGACCAGCCCAGGCAATAGGGGCACCACGTCTGTACAAAAAGCAGAAAATTCAACTGGGCTCAGCCGCCTATAGTCCCAGTTACTTGGGAGGCAGTGGCAGGAGGATCGCTTGTGTCCGTGGGATGGCGGTTGCAGTGAGCTATATGCAGTCACCACTACACTCTAGTCCAGGAACTTCTGTACTATTTGTATAATTTTTCTATAATCCTAAAATTATTTCTCAATAACCCTGTCTTAAAAAAAAAAAAAAAAAGAAAAGAAAAACAGAATTCTCCTTGGATGGAGGGAATGCAGAGATGATTATTTTTACTCTGCTGCATTTTTTTCCATAATAAAAACGATATTTTGATTGAAACTCAAAGTGCACCTTATTTCAGATGTGATAGACATTATAAAGTAGACCACACCACGCTAGGCTTAAGGAATGAGGACTGTTTCTTGTGCTCCATAACTTACCAGCGCTCAAGGAAGAAATTATGTGCGTCAACGTGCCGTGTACATTGCGGGGATTATTGTTTCTGGGGGACCCTGAAAAGTTGAGGGCCAACAGAGATCATTTTCTTCCCGTGCAATGACTAGTTGGACCCGCTGATAACCTATTCTTTGCCCATTTACTTGTATGTAATGCCATCTCTCACATATAACAGTTTTGCCTTTTTCTCTGCTTTTTAACCTGTTGCTTCAGAAAAAAAGTATATTACCTGCAATATAACGTATTAAAAGCATACAAGCCCCCAGATTAAGAAGGCTGACAACCATGAAAAGCTGTTTCTGTCACTTGCCATGGATTGCTGGAAGATAACCAACATCAGGAGTCAACGGTTTAAAAAGAAGATTGTGGTTTTAAAATAACTGCCAGTGTCTTCTGGCAGGCCTTTTCTACATAACAAGTTGAAAAGGTCTGCCGTTATTCTAGTTTTGGAAGGAACAGTTAAGCTGGGCAAACAAGTTTGAGAGCCATTGAACCAAACGCGTGTATACCAAAATATGTTGTAATATGCCGAAGTAATTGCACTTGCCACTAGATGGTGGTATTGCTGAAAATTGAGAGTCTCGCTTAATTTGGGGGAAGACTGGTGTTGAAAGATAGATATTGGCCCTCCTGGAGGGCGGATAGATGTTTGATAATCACACAGGAAATACAAATTATCAAGTGTGACAAGTACTGAAATGCAAAGATGACTTGAAGACACTAATGAAGTAGATTGGTACCTCTTTCAATGGTAAAATGTCTCTTTACTGAAAACAGGAACTGCAGCATTTTTATTAAATTCTGACTTCAAGCTTTTATCCTATCCAGAGTTGTATTATTTTGCTGATTGTAAGCTAGAAATAAGAAACTGATTATTTCTAGTTTCTAGTTACAGCCATTGTACTTAACATGAGAAGAGCACAGCAAAGAGTAGGGCTAGATGGAATCTTGCCAAACTAATTCTGGCCTTGTTCTCAAGATTGAAAGCCAAGAAGAAAACTGGAAAAATTCTAGCTGCATACTATATTTGAACAAGAATGGCAAGAAAGCTGAGGTTGTGTGTGTATGTAAGGAGTGGTGTTAGAGGTCAGGGAGAATAACAGGTAAAGAGTGAAGTTTCTGCTTCCTCTAACGTACTGTATTCCTCTATCTACTTCTCCATCTCTTTCATTTTTGCGACCCTGTGCATCTCTTAAAGTTCGTCTCAATGCAACACTATTAGAACTTGAGACTTCAGTTTTCTCTTCCTATAATTTTGACCTGCTCTGGTAGGTGAAATTGAAATAGAAGCAGCATTCCAAAGATGGAGCATCACTGTGAAAGACACTGAGGTCAGATGTGACTTTGGGTGAGTAGCCAGCCTCCAGTGATTTCCTCATCCTTAGGTAAAATAAGAATGGTAATCACTTCAAGACTATTTCACATTTTTTTGTGGATTAAATAGTTTATGTGAAAGTATAAATACTGAATTGTATATAAATCCAAATGTAAAGTCAGTGGTTCTCAACATTAGCTGTACATTAGAATTGTCTATAGAGTTTTTAAAACAAAAATACCCTAAATGCCATGCCATATCTTGGATTGAATCCTGAAGCAAAAATAATTAATGAAAACCAAATAATGTCTGTAGTTTAGTTAAGAGTAATGTAACTACTTTGATTTCTTAGTTTTGACAAATGAGCTGTGTTAAGATTAATGTTAAGATGTTAGGCCAGGCAAAGTGGCTCATGCCTATAATTCTAACACTTTGGGAGGCAGAGGCAGAAAGATCACTTGAGGCCAGGAGTTTGAGACCAACCTGAGAACAACAATGAGACCCCATCTCTACAAAACAGAAAAATTAGCTGAGAGTAGTAGCACATTCCTGTAATCTCAGCTACTCAGGAGGCTGAGGCAGGTGGATCACTTGAGCTCAGGAGGTTGCAGTGAGCTATGATAACGCTATTGCACTCTAGTCCCAGCAACAGAGAGAGACCCTGTCTCAAAAAAAAAAAAAAAAAGTTAATATTGTAAATGTTCAGATTTAACATTAGGGTAAACTGATGAGAGGTGTACAGGAACTTCTGTACTATTTGTATAATTTTTCTATAATCCTAAAATTATTTCTCAAAAAAAGATTGAGCATAAAACAATTAAACAATAAATATCCCTCTGCCCTACAGGGCGAATCAGGATCCTAAGAGGAGTCATCTGGGCATCTGTATTTTTCACATCTTCAGTGAGTCTAATATGCCAGGGGAGTTGAGAGAACCAATACTCTGTACCATGAATGCCCAAGAGACTGAAATCCTGTCTTGTTTTTTGTTGTAGTATATACTACCTAGCACAATGCCTATATGGAAACCTCATGCAATTGCATCCTTGCTGAATGAGCCTTTTAATCTTCTGTAATAATAGAAGCAAAACTGAAAACAAACAAAAAAAAAATCAGGAGATTTTTTTTCAGACATTTTCCTATCCAGATAGTTTCCTATTCTACCCTTGGTCGCTTGCCATTTTCTGACCATTATTACCCTATTTATCATATTCCTACAATAATAAAACTGCCACTGCATTGTTCAAAAATCTTATTGGGGGTCTGTTATCTAACAAGTGATACACTTCTTAGGTATGCAGAATTCTCTACCCTCTGTCTAATAATACAAGCTTTTCTGCATGCAAGACTACCATTTCATATGGACCCTACATTTCTCCTACCCTGCTCTGTGTCATACACAGTAATGCTGTTGCCTTCATCTACGCAAATCCTTTCCATCTTTCAAGGCTCTACCCATGTGTAATTTTTCTCAGGTCACTCCAGCAAAAAGTGAACATTCTATTATATCTGCTATTCAGATAGCACTAGAATTTACTGTTTTCTTTTGCAATATTTGTTTTATTTCTCCATGACTAGATTAAACCCCTGGTGGGCAAGAACTATGTGTTAAATCGGTCCTCTAACTTTCACAGTGTTTATTTAACATGATGCCACCCACACAGGTAAAAGTATAATAATGATTTAATGTACATTTTGCACAAATGCAATATTTAAAAAGTAATAATAGACAAACCAAAATTCAGATACAAAAGTAAGATATATTCATCACTCCAAAATATCTTTAAGGTGTCCCAGAATAAGTATTACTAAAATTAACTGAAGAACCAACTGAAGTCTGAATAAAATGTTGATGCTATTGTTACATTAAGAATTGAACAACATTTACAAGAAAATTATATACAGGCAGTTTCTGAGTTGTAAACATCCAACTTACAGACAACTCCTACTTATGAATGGAGGCTATCAGTAAGTCCCTGAGTTACAAACGTCCAACTGAGCTGTGACTCATACTTACAAATGGACGCTATTATAGGTAATAGGTAAATGTGCCTGTTCCAACTTACATACAAATTCAAGCTTAAGAACAAACCTACAGAATTTATCTCATTTATAACGCAGGGACTGCCTGTATTCCTCAAAATGTTAAGTGTTCAAACTTAATCGCTTAATCTGTTCTGGGGGTTTTTTTGCAGTTTTTGGCTGAGTCCAGGTTTGAACCTGCCACCTCCGATATATGGGGCCCGTGCACTTAGTCTGTTCTTAAGAATTAATCAAATGTCTGTTCTTAGGGGGAAAATCAATTATTTCATCCTTCCCCTCATTTGTCTCTTCCTTCTGCTATTCTACCCCACCAAACACACACACACAGAGGATATTGTTTATACAGTAGGGTCTAAAAAAATGTTAATTCTTTTTTTCAGATATGATTTATAAGTGGAAGAAAAGGCTAAGCTAAAATATTAATGAACACTGTAAATATTTCTACAATATTTTAAGAAAAATCACACAAAATACTAATATGTATATTCCACTGGACTACAATTTTATGGTTGAGCATTGTTAAAAGAAAACAAAACTGTAGACATCATTTTCTGGAGGAATCTCTTGAGGAATGTTCATAATTGCTGGTATTTCTGGTTCTTCTGCTTTGACTTTTTCTTTTATTTCTGTAAAATAAAATAAAATAGAAAAATAGATTCAGTAAGTGGTATTGGGACGACTACCCATCTGAAGAAAAACAACCCTACCTTATACCATGTACAAAAACAAATTTCAGAAGGACTAAATACTTAAACATGTACCATAAAGTTATGGAAACAATAGTATTTTTATAATCTTAGGATTCTAAGCAGGACACAGAGACCAGAAACCATAAAGGAAAAGATTTACAGGTATGAATACATAAAAATTAAAATTCTATATAGCAAAAACCACTATAAATAAAATTAAACCACAAACAACTGGAAAGAATATTTACAACATATGTGTAAGTAAATGTAACTATTAAACAGATATTTTAATCAATTAAGGCTCGGTGCCCATAGCACAGTGGTTACGGCGCCAGCCACATACATTGAGGCTGGCAGGTTCTAGCCCGGCCTGGGCCAGCTAAACAACAATGACAACTGCAACAAGAAAATAGCTGGGCATATACTGTTTTGAGACAATTTATTAATCCATTCCTGGGTTGATGGGCATTTAGGTTGCTTCCACATAAAAATCGCATTTTTAATAATCATGAAAAAATGCCTAGTAGAATTAATTAAAAAGGAATATTCAAGACAATAGGTGGGGTTTTATTTTTTAACCTAGAAGATAGGCAGAAGTTTTTAAAACGTCATCGTGTGCAGTGCTGTCAAGGCTGTGGGGAAAAGGCACTTGTCTTGTGTGAATTGCTACATTTCTAGGGCCTGGTCTGATTGGATACATCCAGACTTTTAATGGGGTTATCTTTTGGACCAGCAATTCAACTTCTAGGGAATGATCCTAAGGAAATAAGCAGGCAAATTTAAGCTTCCAGAGTTTCCTTATATATAAAATGGGAGTGGCCAGGTGTGTTGATTCACTCCTGTAATCCCAGCACTCTGGAAGGCGGAGGTGGATGGATCACCTGAGCCCAGGAGTTTGAGACCAGCTTGAGTAAGAGACGCACCTCTGCTAAAAATAAAAAAACTAGCCTCAGGCGGCACCTGTGGCTGAAAGGAGTAGGGCCCTGGCCCATATGCTGGAGGTGGTGGGTTCAAACCCAGCCCCAGCCAAAACTGCAAAAAAAAAAAAACTAGCCTGGCATTTTCGTGGGCACCTGTAGTCCTAGCTACTCAGGAGGCTGAGGCAAGAGAATCACTTAAGCCCAGGAGTTTGAGGTTGCTATGAGCTTAGACGCCATGACACTCTACCCAGGGTGACAGAGTGAGACTGCCTCAAAAAAAAAAAAAAAAAAAAATAGGGATATCATTTCTCTAGTAGGTTTTTAATATTGAATAAAATAATTCACAAAAATATTTAATGTCTCTGGCACATAGAAAGGTATCAAGTAAATGTTAGCTAAATAAATGTTAACTCCCAATGATGCTCATTGAATATTGTCAAAATAATAAAACTTGACAATAACCTAAGTGTTCATCATTATAGGGATTGGTTGAATACATTACAGTACATACATACAGCACCATACTATTCAGTTAGTACAAAAGACATAAGATGGCTACAATATATGTAAGTGGGGGGAAAGTTACAGAATAGCATGTATTTTCTTATTTCATTTGTGGAGTTTTCGGAGGTTGTTTTGAGACAGAGTCTCGCTATCACGGCAGCCAGAGTACAATGGCTGTCACAGCTCACTGCAATCTCAAACTCCTGGGCTCAAGCAATCCTGCCTCCTGCCCAAGCAGCTTGGACTAAAGAAATGTGCCACCATGCCTGACTAATTTTTCTATTTTTTGTAGAGATGGGGTCTTGCTTTTGTTCAGGCTGGTCTCAAACTCCTGACCTGGAGCAGTTCTTCCTGTGATCTCAAGCAATTGTTCTACCTTGGCCTCCCACAGTGCTAGGTTTACAGGCTGGTGTTGCCTTATCTCTTTAATAAAACATTAACATCAGGGATTAGGGAGAGAGGAGCTGGTACTAAAGGGGATTTTTTTTTACTCCACATCCACTTACATATTGCTTTACATTATTATCATGAACATTTATTACTTTTATAATCAGCTAAATATAGATATCCCCATCTGTTTGGTAAGATGAAACCCATAGTAAAATGAGCATTAATTAATTGCCCATATCTACCTTTCTGGGTTTAGAATGCCACTGCTAGAAATGAAGATGCTGTGATAATCAGAGCTACTTCAGCAGCAGGGACCCCTGTCAGAGCAAGCAGTATTTCTATGTCTTCTTTGCAGGTAATTCATTTTAAAGTAGTTCCTCAAAATCTGTATTACTTGGAAGCCAACTAACACCACATTTTTGTTGAACTTATCTTTTAGGAAAAAAAGCAAATAAATTACCAAAGTTTCCTGGGGATAACTATGGTCTGATAGACTCAGCCCATTTCTTATACTACAGTATCCTACAAAGAATTGAGGTTCTCAGATATGTTTCTGAGGCAAGTCAAATTAAAGAACAGTCATCCACTTCTTTACAGAAAAAAAAAGTTTGCATTATGTTCAAAATACTTAGTATTTTGTGCTTAGTAAAAAGGTTTCTAGTAGCAAATATTGAAATAGAAATCATTTTTTGTAAACCCGATAAATCCCATGAGTTCCCTAGTAACGAGATCGATCATATTTTATATCTTGGTATCTCTGTGAGTACCTTGTACTACAAATTTAGTTGCCTTTAGTTTATCAAGAAAATTAAATTTCCTAGCAAACCATCATTCATCAAGACTTCTTCTTATCTTGACTACTGGTCCTTTAAAATATCTTGCACATAATTCATTTCACTGACTATAGCTTCTCAAAATGGAGAGTGTGTACAAGTACCTACTGTACATTCTTGCCTTTTCAATTTTTTTTTTTTTTTCAGAGACAGAGTCTCACTTTGTCGCCTCCGGTAGAGTGCTGTGGCATCACAGCTCACAACAACCTCCAGCTCTTGGGCTTAGGTGATTCGCTTGCCTCAGCCTCCCAAGTAGCTGGGACTACAGGCGCCCGCCACAATGCCCGGCTATTTTTTGTTGCAGTTTGGCTGGGGCTGGGTTCTAACCAGCCACCCTTGGTATATGGGGCCAATGCCCTACTCAATGAGCCACAGGTGCCGCTCCTTTTCAATTATTTTTTAAATTCTTTGGGAATGTGCCAAGGTGAATGTTGGTTGCACAAAAATATTTATTACTTGAAACTGGCCAACGATATTCATAGTACTCATTGAGATAACCTATGATTTTCAAAGGTTATAAATTGCTACTCTGAGATATACCTACCTCAGTGCTACATGTATAAACAGCCCTTACCTTGAGAAAACCCATAAACAGCCTTAGCATCTTCCCTGTGTACTTTAGGATCCAGGCCTTGGGGCTCACCTATTTCTTGGTGTGGTTCTGGAAGGCATTCTTTAGGCATATCCTTATTTTCACATGTCTTAGAGGAGAGGTCTTCAGGCTCCAGTGTTTCTTGCTTTATTCCAGGTGAATATTCTTTGAGTGTGGGTGTTTCTTGGTATATTTTAGGTGAATATTTTCCAGGCCCTGTTGTTTCTTGATGTGTCTCAGGTGAATATTCTTCAGGCTGAGGTGTTTCTTGGATTGTCTTATGAGAAAGGGCTTTGTACACAGCAATTTCTTTATACGTTTTATGAGAAGAGTGTTCAGGTTCAACTGTTTCTGGGTATGTTTTTGTAGAGAGGTCTTTGGGCACAGCTATTTCTTGTGTTTTCGGAAAGAAGCCTTCATTCTCAGCTAGTTGTTGGTCTGATTCAGCATTGTATTCTTCTGGCGCTTCTGTTTGTTGGTATGCATCGAGAGTATAGCCTTCAGGCACACCTGGTTTGGGGGATGCTTCAGGAGCATGTCCTTCCAGGTCAGCTGTGTCTTCAGAGGTTGTACGAGGAAGAGCTTTGAGTACAGCTACTTCTTGGAACATTAAAGAAGTGAAGTCTTGAAGATCAGTTGTATCCTGGAGCGTTTTGAGAGGATGATCTTGAAGTACAGCTATTTCTTGGCATATTTTAGGAGCGAGGTCTTCAGGCCCAGCTGTATCTTGGCACGTTTTGAGAGGATGGTCTTGAAGTACAGCTATTTCCTGGCACATTTTGGGAGCAAGGTCTTCAGGTTCAGCCATATGTTGGCATGTTTCGGAAGAATTGTTTTGTACTACTGTTTCTTGGTACTCAGAAGAATTTTCCTGATGTGTAATGCTTTCTAGATGTATTTCAGAAAAATGTTCCTTGGGCACAACTTCTTGTGGGGAGGCTACCAAAGGAAGGGCTTCAGTTACACTTTCTGGTCGCTCAGCTTCTTTCTCTGTAGGTGCCAGTGCTTGTTCCATAGTTTCCTTTTCTATTGGTGACTGAGGTTCCATTTTCAGTTCTGTATTTTGTTTTCTCTTTCTGCTTCTTTGATTTATTTTTCCTGTTCTCTGATATTTGCGTTTTTTCTGTTCTCTGCTGAGAGATCAAAATTAGTGTCAGCAGTAGTGCTACAGAATTCAAATAAATGGTTGTAATAACAGTCCCACATCCCCCACTGCCATGTTGCACTATGACATTGAACAAGTCACTTAATCTTTCTGAGTCTCAATCTCCTTGTTTATAAAATGCAGGAGCAGTGCCAATGTTCTCAATTCTTTTTTTTTTTTTGTAGTTTTTGGCCGGGGCTGGGTTTGAACCCGCCACCTCCGGCATATAGGGCTGGCACCTACTCCTCTGAGCCACAGGCACTGCCCCAATGTTCTCAATTCTTAAGAAAGGGTATGTCTCCGTGCTGCCACTAGCTCAAGCGGCTAAGGTGCCAGACACATACACCAGAGCTGGTGGGTTCAAATTCAGCCTGGCCTGCCAAACAACAATGACAACTACAACCAAAAGATGGCTGGGCATTGTGGTGGGTGCCTGTAGTCCCAGCTACTTGGGAGTCTGAGGCAAGAGACTAGTTTAAGCCCAGGAGTTTGAGATTGCTATGAGCTGTGATGCTACAGCACTCTACCAAGGGCGACAGCTTGAGACTCTGTCTCAAAAAAAAGAAAGAAAGAAAGAAAGAGAGAGAGAGAGAGAGAGAGAGAAGAAAGAGAGAAAGAGAGAAAGAGAGAGAGAAAGAGAGAAAGAGAGAGAGAGTGAAAGAGAAAGACAGAAAGAAAGACAGAAAGAAAGACAGAAAGAAAGACAGAAAGAAAGACAGAAAGAAAGAAAGAAAGAAAGAAAGAAAGAAAGAAAGAAAGAAAGAAAGAAAGAAAGAAAGAAAGAAAGAAAGAAAGAAAGAAAGAAAGAAAGCCAGCCTGCCTCTCCAGGACATTTTGGCTTTGATGCCTTGTTCAATAGGAGTCTTCTTGGTGAAGGTGGTGTATGTATATGATAGCATATAATTAAATCTTGGTTATGGAAATGGATATTTCCCATGGTAAATCAATAGATTGGCATTCTTATCTATACACTAGTTTCTTTGCATTTAGTCTGTGTGAATTAGCCTCACTACTCTAGGATAAACTGAACAGTTCTGTTTCTAGATCGGCAATCCAGACACAGCTCATCATCTGTGCAGGTTGCAGGTGGATGATATATATGGCTTATCACATACAATATCTGGTGTAAAAATGATATGTTGCTACAGTACACATCAAATGAGATCTACTGTTAGCTGCGTCAAATCCTGCAAAAACATTTCTTGATGTTAGGAAGCCTGGCAGGAAGGCATGGGTGGCCATATTATACCTATTCCTAATAAATAGATTAAAGATGAAAGGGTATACATGGAAATTGCAGCCAATGACAAATTGTTAAACACTACAAATATAACTAAATACAGATGGCTAATACAGATGGGCTGGAGGGCTGGAGGGAAGTACTATAAATAAGCATTTCATCATTTTTCTAAAACCACTGAAATTCCTTTCCATGTTACCAGCTCCCTGGAGCCTTCTCTAACCGACACAGGCCTGAACTACTCCCTCCCTGTTTAGCACCCGTATAGGATTTACCCAGTATCAAGATAAAGGCAGAGAACATAGGCTGCCTCACACTGTAGTTCTGAAAAAATCCTATTTCTTTTAGTAAAGTTGACATTCTTTGGAGATAAAATGAATGTTTTTTCTATCTTTATAGTGCTCATACTTCCTTGCACATTTAAAGAATGTATACCTTGTGTGCTTTTGTATATGTTTGAAGATTTCCATAATAAAAAAGAAAAATTAAAGACAGTTTGAGGTCAATATCAAAAGGCTATATGTATAATAGGACAGTCAAAAATAAATATTCAAAATTATGTTTAAAAAAAAGAAATCTACAGATGATGGTTATGGCACGTAAGCTTTTTGTTTTTGAGACAGAGTCTCACTATGTCACCCTCAGTAGAGTGCTGTGGCATCACAAATCACAGCAATCTCAAACTCTTGGGCTTAAGAGTTTCTCTTGCCTTAGCCTCCCAAGAACCTGGGACTACAGGCGCCCACCACAATGCCCGGCTATTTTTTTTTTTTTTTTTTTGGTTGTAGTTGTCATTGTTGTTTGGCAGGCCCAGGCTGGATTCAAACCTGCCAGCTTTGGTGTAAGTGACTGGCGCTCTAGCCACTGAGCTACAAGCACCAAGCCAGCACTTAAGCATTTTTAACTATTATTCCAAGTAAGCAAGGACAAGATAATTATAAAGTTGTCAAATTTTTAAAAAGATAGTATATCTTAATTCCTCAGGGAACAATTACTTTTCCCGAGATATTATTAAGTCCTATAAACAACTTGTTATTTAGATCTCTAGATGAGGAAATCTGAGTCACATAGTGGTTCATATCTTCTCGGTAGTTTTTAAAAAGATACAGAAATATCTATGTGGCATGAACTTTAGTCTATATTATAACTGTGGGAAAGTTAAACCCTCTGCACCTTGGTTGCCTTAATGGTAAAATATGGTAAATAATATCTGCCCAATTTCATGTGGTAGTTATAAAAATTACATAAAATAACTTATGTGACTGAATTACTGAAATAGAAATTAATACTCTAATACTAATACAGGAAACACTTAAGTACTTCCTAAAAGGCAGGCAGTGTTTTTAGTAATTTTTTTTTTTTATACAGACAAGAGTCTCACTTTATCGCCCTCTGTAGAGTGCTGTTGCATCACAGCTCACAGCAACCTCCAACTCCTAGGCTTAGGCAATTCTCTTGCCTCAGCCTCCCAAGTAGCTGGGACTACAGGCAGTCGCCACAATGACCAGCTATTTTTTGTTGCAGTTTGGCAGGGGCTGGGTTTGAACCCACCACCCTCGGTATATGAGGCTGGCACCCTACTCACTGAGCCACAGGCACTGCCCTAGTAATGTATTTATTCTGTTATCTCATATAATCTTTACATAAACCCACGAGGCAAATACTCTTATCTCCATTTTGTAGATGACAAAACTGAGGCACAGAGAAGTTGAGTAACTTGTCCAAGGTCAACGCCTAGGAAGTAGGACAGCCAGGCTTCAAATACGGTCATTCTGGCTTCTACCACTGGGCTCATAAGTATACATTGTGCTGCTTCTCTCAGAAATTGCTAAGGTTTCACTGTGTGCAGTATGTTTTAGTGAGAAAAAGGGACACAGCCCTCAGCAGTAGAGAGACGTGTCCAGAGCAAGTCCAGCCAGCTGCCAAGAGGCTAACCAAAGTGTCATCACTTCAGTGAATTCTCAGCCTTATTCCCTCAGCCCAGCAAGCTGGAAAGCCATTTCTGTCAGGGGCCGAGCTCCTCAACCAGGCTCAAAGAGGCTGGTGTAGAAACATAAAGACCAGCTTTTAAATTAACAGAGAAAAATACAAGTTTTGCAGTAGAGAATACCTAAGTTGGCAAATAAATAACATTCTGTGTAGATAAGTACTTAGAAAGCCACGTAATAATGAAAGATTGCTTAGTGGGTATAGAATTCAGGGAACTAATTGGATAATCTTCAACAATCACCCACCGCAAGACCCAAATACAGAAGTCTGTGCTATAAAATGATGTATGTATTCCTGAAAAAACCTCACTGTCTGCCAAGTCATGCATTAAAAAGTAACGGTAGTCGTGGGCAGGAAGGGGAGCAGGGAACAGGCTTGGGACAAACAATTTAAAACCTAGCCAACTTTTTAACACTAACAGAAACAATAATTGATACCGGGGAGACAACTTGGATGGTACAGACTGGCAGCTTGCAATGCGTAGAGGCTGCCTCAGAGGATAGTAAAAATGCAAAAGAGCAATGGTGTCACTGCAGGTTTACAGATGAAACCCTGAGCTCAGAGCTTGGAGCCAGCAGGGCTGCCATTAAGCACCGGAGGAAGCGCTGCAGCTGCCATGTGGTGGAGAGCTCTGCAAGCCGGCATGGTGCCTCTCTGGGGAGGGAGCCCTGAGTGCGGGCTGGAAAGGAGTCCGTGCAGCAGCCATGCTGAGACTTTTTTCTTTATAGGTTTAAATTCTATTCCCACTATTCTGCCTTTTTTTTTTTTTTTTTTAAACTAGGCAAAAACCGTGCACCAACACAACTCCCACATTATGCTGACATCATTCTCCTATTTACCAATCATATGTGAGCTGATTGGTGTTCTAGAAACATCTATTGTAGCAGAACAGACAGTTCTCAGTCCATAGTGGTAGTTGGAGGACCACCATCTTAAGAAAAGTGCTTTGCTTAAATCAGTGGGGGTGATTTTACCCACCTCTTCCCCACTCTATCCCAGAAGGCATTTGACAATTTGGGTTGTCTGATGACATTTTGGTTGTCACAGCTGGGGTAGAAGGGGTTCTTTCGGGCAGCGCCTGTGGCTCAAAGGAGTAGTGCGCCAGCCCCATATGCCAGAGGTGGTGGGTTCAAACCCAGCCCTGGCCAAAACTGCAAAATAAAATAAAATAAAATAAAAATAGTTTCATAAAAAAGAAAAAGAAGAAGGGGTTCTTTCTTGGCATCTAGAGGCCAGAAAATGCTACAAAGCATCAACAATGCAAAGGATTTGGCTCGGTGCCTATAGCTCAGTGGCTATACACTGGAGCTGGCGGTTTCAACCCAGCCCAGGCCTGCCAAACAATGACAACTACAACCAAAAAATAGCCGGGTGTTGTCGCAGGCACCTGTAGTCCAAGCTACGGAGGAGGCTGAGGCAAGAAGATCACTTAAGCCCAAGAGTTTGAGGTTGCTGTGAGCTGTAACGCCATGGCATTCTACCCAGGGCGACATAGTGAGACTCTGTCTCAACAAAAAAACAAACACAAAAAACAATGCACAGGACTACATCCCACAACAAATAATTATCCTGCCCACAGTGTCAACAGTGGACATAGAAACTTTGGCTTAGATGGATTCTATGCTTTGGGCTCTTTAGGCTCCCTTTTTTAAACAAGCAGGTCCCCAGTCATCACAGTCATGTTCTAGATGGATGTAATTAGATGCTGCCTAATATATCATCATGTTAATCATGTTCTTGTACTCCCTCCCCAAGTTTACATGCAGGTGACTTTGGAGACTACTCCCTCCCCAAGTTTACATGTAGGTAAACTCTATCACTAATTAATGGATAGTGTTTTGGTTTACCTCATGGACAGTTAATCACACCCATTCAGTAAGGATTGTACTAACAAGAAGCTAGGAGAACAATCTTGGAGGCTTCTCAATGATGTTTCCCACTCCCAACAAGATGCTTATCTGTTTATACTACCATAGTAGCTCAATGCAGTTTTCTCTTCAATATAATTCAGTAAACTGCTGCTTTAATCAAGAGAGACCGGGGATAAAATTCTGTTCCCACCACTTAATAACTGTGTGACTTTAGGCAAGAGATTTATGCCATTGGAGATTTAGTTTCCTTTTTTTAAGAATAAAATAAAATATTTAATTTATAGGATTTTTGGAAAGATAAAATACAATATGTAAAAGTGAACAGCGTTACTTGACATATAATGTATGCTCAGTAAATGTAGTTTCTTTTTCCTTCTGGTGATACCGTACCCAGAGAGCCATTGTGAAGTTTGATTTTCTTGTAATTCAGCTTTTCTTTTTCTGAGTTGTTCTCTGTTTCGCAAACTCCAATTTCCAATGACTTCTATAGGATCAAAATGAAAGTTATTAGAGAAAGTGATAAACTATGACATTTACCAGTAAAAGGGGTCCTACAGCCAAATGGCAGAATCCCTGTTAGATTTTTCTCCCAGCTTTTTGAGAACAAGGGCGGTATCCTTGTATCCCTAGAGAAAGACTGGGAGCATTCAGTAAACATTTTTGAATGAAAAGGTCCATAGTATTTATTTGTACATCAGTATGCTACCAACCTATTCATTTCTTTAAAATAATTTTTATGTTTTACAGATAATGTAAACAATTAGCCATGTTCTACAATCTTTAACCTGTTAATCTATTTTCATGTTATTTCTATTCCATCCAGTCCCTATATTACACAAAGTTGTAATACAGGGTATTATAAAGTTGTAATATAAGGTACCACAATTTTATCTTTTTTTTAACCTAACATTATATCGAAATTATTTTCCATGATATAGTCTTCATAATTATAATTTTAATGATGACATAATACTTAATCTAGTTGATGTATTCTCATTTACCCATTCTGCCTATATCGAGCCTTTAGGTTGTTGCTAGTTGTTTTTTGCCTGTATGTCAAATTATAATAAGTATATTCATTGCATACAGCTTTCGGGGGGAATTTTTTTTCCTTAGGATTGTGTTTCTTGATTTTCTTTGGAAAATTAAGGGTATTATCAAAATAGCTTCTGCTCATTCAAATTGGAGAAAAGTTAGTGGGTCTTTCTTTGATTTAGAATTTCTTAGAGCCTGTGGAGTGATGCATTAAGACCTCCAAAAGATAGAACATGCCCCCTGAACCATGGTGCCTTTTGTTCTTATGACACGGGTTCTTGATGGAGAAAAAATTATACCTTTATTTGCATTAATCTCTAATTAAACTTATAATTTCCTTCAACTATCAATGTAAGCATCAAACCACAGTAGGTTAAGCAGTGTGTGACTTTGTCACCAAAAGAAATCACAGATTTTTTTCATCTATTACAGTCACTGCAGATACCTTAAAATGTCATTTATAGGATATGATTTATTTGACTTGTGATTAGACCCACCTCTGAATCTTGTTATTTAATACATCTATAAATAAGCACATATGCACAGTATTACTATATCACTATTTTTATTAATTTTGATAATTATATCTTTTTAAATTTTTGAAGGGTTCATCTGAGTGCCAGTGAGATCCATAGAACAAAAGAGCTTAGTTTATCTTAATGCCAAGGACTCTGCAAAATACTTTGAGAAATACTGCTTTAAGGGCAGATCCAAGGACTGAGATTAGTGAGTCAAAGAAAAGCAGTATAACTTTTCTAAAAGTTACACTAAATTTACACTACCATAGAAGTATATGGGTGAATTTGTTTTACCACAACCATCCAGTATTGGATATCTTTCATATAAGTATATTTCTTTTCTTTTTTTTTTTTTTAGAGACAGAGTCTTACTCTGTCACCTGTGGTGTGGTGTCACAGCTCTGACACCACTCTGTTGCTGTGGTGTCACAGCTCTCAGCAACCTCAAACTCTTAGGCTTAGGTGATTCTCTTGTCTCAGCCTCCCAAGTAGCTGGGACTACAGACGCCTGCCACAACACCTGGCTATTTTTTTTGTTGCAGTTGTCATTGTTGTTTAGCTGTCCTGGGCCGGTTTGAACCTGCCAGCCTCAGTGCATGTGGCCAGCACCGTAACCACTGTGCTATGGGCGGCAAGCCAAAGTATATTTCTTATTAACAATTTATTTATTATTACCTTATGTTTCTCTGGCTTATTAGAATCTTAGCACTAAAAGACATGTCAGAAAGTTTCATACCCCTAGTTCTTCCCACCTAAGGTTCCATGAATATACTCAATTATGCCTCTTTTTCTGCTGGATTCATAAAGAAGAGGAAAATAATCATAGCTCCAATTCTTCCCCACAGCCACCACCTCTTGAGGTCTTTTTCATTACCTGAAGCAGAGTTCTCTTCTTGATGAAGATCAGGTGTCGGATGGTTCCTCCCATGAGATTTGTCCTTTCCTAAATCCACCTTGCTGCAATGCCTTCCTGCCATTTGGTCTGACTTCCACAAGCAGCCTAAACACTTTTTTAAAATATCAAAAATGACTAACACTTAACCCCCACACACACACCCACACCCACACACACACACAAATTTGCCTGTCACTCGACTTCCCGCCTAAAAGTTTTATCTGGTTGGACCACAACTGTAGGCTAATTCTCTTTTCTTTATCACACTGCACAGGTGCAAGTAGGGGAAATGGCTAGCACTAGCAAACTCTAGCATAAGTTGCTATTTATACAGGGATCCCTCTGGCCACAGCCTGGCATGGCACAGCCTCCAGTTCAGCAGCCATTTGGGTCTACCTGCGAGGAAATATGTGGATCATATTTACAAATGGAGGCAGCTCAGTGTAGAAAGAACAGCGGGTCTAGGCTCCAACCAGCTGAGTGGCCCAGGGCAAGTCACCTTCCTTTTCTGTGACTCTCTTTCCTCATTTGAGAAATGGATAAATAATTCCTGTCTTGCCTACTTCATACAGTTCTTGTGAAAGTGAAAATAATGGATGTGGAAATGAGGAAGTGTGCTGTATGTGTATGTGTGAAATTAATCTTACATTGTTTTCCTGAATGTGGCTTTTTTTTTTCACCTTAATCTGTTGCAAAATAATGTAAGCTCTTGCTGTTTATGCTGTTAGGTAATAGACTTAAAGAACCAAATTAGAAATTCGAAGTAAATTTGCACCCAATCATTCACAAGTGACAAAACATATCTTGTAAAATCCACTGTTACTCTTCCAGAGGAAGATCAAAAGACAGTTTTTCTTCTTCTTCTTTTTTTTTTTTTTTTTGGTAAACATGGAACAAAGTTTATCAAGGAAGAGAAAGGAAGAAACACTGAGCACCATTTCAGGCAGCCAGTCAGA
This sequence comes from Loris lydekkerianus, assembly GCA_963574355.1. NCBI lineage: Eukaryota > Metazoa > Chordata > Mammalia > Primates > Lorisidae > Loris > Loris lydekkerianus. Next base: position 36,790 of record CAUYPK010073275.1, on the reverse strand, counting down.
GATACGGGGTTAACGTATGTGTTCTCCAGTCAGATTTAATTGAAAAGTGTTTGAATTCTAGTATGGCCATTCCCTAATTCAGTGACCTTAAGCAAGTTACATAGCTCTGGAGCCAGTTTTTTCTATCTATGACATGAGGATGATATTGGTACCTACATAAGGCTACTGGGATGACAGTCAGATAATCCATACAAGATCATTTATATAGGCCTAGCATATTGTACTTGCTTAATAAATATTAGCTGCTTTCATTAAAAATTAAAATAATAAGCCAGGCATGGTGGCTCATGCCTGTAATCCTAGCACTCCAGAGGTGAGGCGAGTAGATTGCCTGAGCTCACAGGTTCGAGACCAGCCTGAGCGAGTGCGAGATCCAAGTCTCTAAAAATAGCTGGGTGTTGTTGCAGGTGCCTATTGTCCCAGCCTACTGAGGAGGCTGAGACAAGAGAATCGGTTGAGCCCAAGAGTTTGAGGTTGTTGTAAGTTATGATATGGCACTACACTGAGGGTGACAAAGTGAGACTCCGTTTCAAAAAAAAAAAATAGTAGCCAGCTTTTTTGATAAATCATGTCATAGTTTAATAGTTTTTCTTTTTTTTAGACAGAGCCTCAAGCTGTTGCCCTGGGTAGAGTGCTGTAGCATCATAGCTCACAGCAACCTCAAACTCCTGGGCTCAAGCGAGTCTCCTGTCTCCGCCTCCCAAGTAGCTGGGACTACAGGCGCCCACCACAATGCCCGGCTATTTTTTGGTTGCAGTCGTCATTGCTGTTTGGTGGGCCCGGGCTAGATAAGAACCCGCCAGCTCAGGTGTATGTGGCTGTCACCTTAACCGCTTGAGCCACAGGCGCTGAGCCCATGTCATAGTTTAAATGCACTAAAGAAACAAAAATCTGAAGGGCGTCCTTTATAATGTGAATAGGAGCCCCTTACTTCCAGAGACTCTTAAGCCATTAGAACTGGAAGAGCTTGAAACATTAATCTGTTCCATATTTTATATAAAGAGAAATGGAGAAGTGAAGAGGCAAAGGATTTATCTGCTCAATAATTCCTCATTTATTGCCAGCAGCACCACTTATAGATTATGAGAGGGTCATCTTTTTTTTTTTTTTTTTTTTTTTTTTGTAGAGACAGAGTTTCACTTTATCGCCCTCGGTGCCATGGAGTCACACAGCTCAGAGCAACCTCCAACTCCTGGGCTTAGGCAATTCTCTTGCCTCAGCCTCCCAAGTAGTTGGGATTACAGGCGCCCGCCAGGGTCATCTTTTTTTACGATTGATCCCACCTAGGTATGAAAATGTATGTGTGGTGTGAACATATGAGAGAAACAAGTTTTCAAACACACTGGAAAGCATTGAGACTGATAAACCCCAAGGCCAACCACTAAAATTTAACTTGGTTTCTAATGACCAGGTCTTAAAGCTTAGCTTTACCTTTCTCAGTTCCCCAGTCTTTCTCTGAAGTAAATCTCTGTTTCTAAAAATTCAGGTAACCCTAGGGTCATCGATGGAATCCTGTAGGGAATTTTAAAATTTTTGTATTTTTGGACATGGGGTCTAAAGAACTCAAATTGAGTAACTTTAAAAAGTATAAAATACCGTTTTATAATAAACTGGCATTTTAAATACTGGTCCCTTTATTTGATATGCTTTGATTCTTACTAGTTAGGTAATTTCTGACATTATGGTAGTTTAGTAAAGTAACCCTATGGAGTCCTTCAGGGACACTTTCAGAGGATGCAGGGATGCTTCTTCAATAGCATTATCCTTACTCGGAGCTTACAACATGAGTTCAAATGTTACTGAATGCACATCTGTGCCACATAGTGAACCTGGCTGTCCGGCTATAGAGATGGATAGTGTAGTCCTGGGGTCTGTGCACTGTAGCCTCACAAGGTGAGAGTATATATAACCACATTGCAAGGAAATAATGTTTAGATTCTTTATATGTAGTATCCTGTGACAACCCTCCTAAGTCGATTCCACCCTGCCCCACGTTCTCTGTCTAGAAGCAGAGTGTGGAGAGACTTTAAGAGGGCAGGATCTCAAGATAACTATAAATTGAGGGTAATAGTGGGTGGAGGGAGCCCATGGAGACACCTTGGGGCAAACTAGATTGGAGGTCAGGCAAGGTGTCTCTGGTGTGATAAACAGGCCAGAGCGGGAAATTGAGACAGAAATAGCCACACAGTAAGTTTACAAGCCGTAATTCATGGCTTTTCTCTGAAAAAAGTCTAGGTACCAGAATGTTAGACTTTGGACTTTAAAGGCCAGATTTTAACAAATGCTGCCTTGTTCTAGAGTTATTTACATATATACACAAAACCTCCCTTTAGGCCACAAACTCCTAGAGGGCAGTTATGGCTTCTGATTCACCTTTCTGTCTTCACAGCATGATCTAGCTGGAGGCTTGGCTAGACTGCCCTCCTCCCTGTATGCAAGGCCAGATGCAGGGGCGTGTAGTCTGGGAAGTGCTTTCTACACTCAGAGGGGGTAACACTGCTGTGCCATCCATTCCATGCCCAGTTCTGCCCTACATGCAGGAGATATGATAGTTTAAAGGCAAAGTCCCTGCCTTTATGAAGCCTACATTTTGATGGGAAGAGATAAACAATAAGCAATAAAAAATATCATGTGTCAGATGGTGATAGCGCTTTGGAGAAAACTGAGCCAGCAATAATAGAATGAGGAATGGAGTAAGATTGATGGGGGCTGCTATTATAGTGTTGTTAGGGAAGGGTTGACTGATAGGTGACAGGTGAGCAAAACCAAAGAAGGTGAGGGGCCCACTCTCCCTTGCTTGCTGACATGTGGAAGGGCATTCCAGCAGAGGGGATTTCTACTCTGAGAGAGATGGGTGGTGAAGGGATGGTTTTAGACAGAGGAGCGATATGATCTGACTTTTATGTGTAAGGAGTTATTCTGGCTACTATGTGGGGGAAGGGAAGAGGTGCAAGCAAGGAGAAAAATCAAAAGTATACTGTAATGATCCAGGTGAGGGATGATCAAAGCTTGGATGATGGAGGTGGTGAAGTGGTGGCCTGATTCTGGATTAATATACAAATTGGATATGGGGTGAGAGATGAAGCAAAGATAACAGTTATGAGCAACCCGAAGGACAGGGTTGGCATTAATAGATGAGGAACAGGAGGCACAGGCTTGGAGGAGATCATCGGGGTTTAGATCTGGACATGCTAACATACTAGGCTAAGGAGAAAAGAGCAAAGAAGCCGCCAGGAGGCAGAGGAAAACCAGCAAAATACAGTGTCCTGGAAGCCAAGAGGAAAAAAATATTTTAAGGAGGAAGGACTGATGCATTGTATCAAATTGTGCTAAAGGTAATGTATAGGAAGAATTGGGAATTGTCCTAACAACAGATTTCCTAACAATTCTACTCAATTAATTATAGACCATGGAGCCCAGAGAGATTAAGCCATTTGGACAAGGGCATGTAGGTAAAATTAGCTATATAATTTGCTGAAGGCCTGTGCAAAATGAAGATATTAAGAATTATTAAGAATTTCAGGACAGCTACAGTAGAAAATTAAACTCAGCACAGGGCTACAGGGCCCAGCTTTCACAAGTGCTTCTTGGATCCTTGCAGCAAACTTATGAAGTAGCTGTTATTATCTTCATTTTTAAAATCAAGAAAGTGGTACTCAGTGTACTGAATGATAACAACTAAGGCTGAAGAGCTAGACTGGTAGTTTGAGCCTGGAACCTGGGCCTTCTGCCTCCAAGACCTTCTTCCTGCTAGAACAAACTAGGCGTTAAGGGCCATCTGGGGATGTGGAGGGCCCAAGGCCTTGCAGAGGCCTGACTGAAGAGGGCAAATGCAGGAGGGAAGGGAGCAATGAAACACATTGCTAAGAACGTCTGTTCTGGGGCCCTTTATGGTAGGGTGGAATAGGGAGCACAGGAAAGACAGCTCAGGCCATGTCCTAGGCAGTGGCTAGTAAAAACAAGACCTGCCTAAAGTGACCCAAAAATAATGTCATCTTAGGCAATCTTGATAGAATGATAGGGCCTCCCAAACCAGGGAAGTGAGAGTCCTGCTACATTTTAGTCTGTCTTTACTATAGAATGAGAATTCCGATTCTCAGTTTCTTCCCTTATAAAATAGAGAAAAATACTTCATGGGAGTTCTGTGAGGATAAAAGACATTATGAGAGCTTTTTTATACATTAAAAAACACTGTGCAGATGTAAGTCCCATAAACCTGAGCAGTGTTAACAATGTTGTTAAAATATTCCTATGATGCGCCTGGACTTTTTCCTGAAATACATGTTAGTGGAAAAGTCAAGGAAGGGAAGACATTGTACATGTATTTTTCTTAGCATTCCTTCCTTGCTGAAAGACTTTTTAGAAGCTTTTGAATATTTTTCAAAGAATGGATCAAGCTTTGTTTTCCTAAGCAGGGAAGGAGAGTTCCTTGTATCCCTGTCAGTTGATACATGATAAATGAGTCCTGTCTGCTAAAGCAGATGCTGCTGTGCACACACAGATAACACGACCTGTAACTTCAGGATGGCTATAGTCTGACTTTAAATCTCTAGGCAGTCCCCAGGTTATGAACAAGATAGATTCTCTAGGGGCGGTGCCTGTGGCTCAGTGAGTAGGGCATTGGCCCCACATACCAAGGGTGGTGGGTTTGAACCCAGCCCCAGTCAAACTGCAACAAAAAAAATAGCCAGGCGTTGTGGCAGGTGCCTGTAGTCCCAGCTACTCAGGGGGCTGAGGCAAGAGAATCATCTAGGCCCAAGAGGTGGAGGTTGCTGTGAGCTGTGATGCTACAGCACACTATTGAGGGCGACAAAGTAAGACTCTGTCTCTAAAAAAAAAAGAAAGAAAGAAAAATAGGTTCTCTAGTTTTGTTTTTAAGTTGAATTTGTATGTCAGTTGGAATAAGTACATTTACTTATTACTGCTAAGAGCCTCTGTAAGTGTGAGTTGTATATTAGGCCAGATGTTTGTAACTCAGAGACAGCCTGGAGTTTGTTCCAAGTCCCTCCTCAGGCCTTCTCCAAGCAATTTTGCCTTACATTAAAATATAGACAAGTATCCCTGCATGATCATTGGTGAGTGGTCATTCATCTGGGGAAGAACAACTCTGTTTCCACCTTGTGTCACTGTGTATCTCTGTCCTTTCATTCCTGAACTTCTTGAGCTCATCTTCTCATACTATTTTCCCTATTCCACTTCCTTTGCTTCTACAGTTTAGTATTTTCTTTCACATATTATTCTCTCATAAGTCATCAATGATTCCTAAAGACCAAGCCCAGTGGTCCCTTCTTAGTTGCTTATTTGTGACCTCTCTGCAGCCCAGGATTCTCTGTGAACTTCTATCCTCCTCAAAACTTGCTTTGCTCTGGCTTTTTTTTTTTTTACAGACAGAGTCTCACTTTGTCGCCCTCAGTAGAGTGCTGTGGCATCACAGCTCACAGCAACTTCCAACTCTTGGGCTTCAGTGATTCTATTGCCTCAGCCTCATGAGTAGCTGGGACTACAAGAGCCCGCCGCAACACCTGGCTTTTTTTCTTTTCTTTGCAGTTGTCATTGCTGTTTTAGCTGGCTGGGACCAGCTCAAACCCGCCACCCTTGGTATATGGGGCCAGTGCCCTTACTCAGTGAGCCATAGGCACCGCCCTGCTCTGGCTTTCTTTCCCACCCCCTCATCCTTATTTTCAGGCTTCTCTTTCATGCCCCTAGATCTGGAAAGTATTTTCCAAGAGTCCCTGATCCTTCTGACTTTAAAATACTCTCACCCTAAGATGGTTGATCCAACTGTTTACTTTTAGCTACTCCCTCTATGTAGGTATCTTTTTTTTTTTGAGACACAGCCTCAAGCTGTCGCCCTGGGTAGAGTGCAGTGACATCACAGCTCACAGCAACCTCCAACTCCTGGGCTCAAGCGATTCTCCTGCCTCTGCCTCCCAAGTAGTTGGGATTACAGGCACCTGCCATCACGCCTGGCTATTTTTTGGTTGCAGCCATCATTGTTGTTTTGCGGGCCTGGGCTGGATTCGAACCCGCCAGCTCAGGTGTATGTGGCTGGTGCCTTAGCCGCTTGAGCCACAGGCGCCGAGCCTATGCAGGTATCTTTTAAATAAATATGTCTGAGTTGTAGGATCACATTGTCACATTTCTTGGTTAACATTCATTACACGGATGTCCCACTGCGCTTCAAACACAGTATAAGTAAAAGCAAATTTATCTTCCCTTGCAACAGGCTCCCCTGTGCTTTATTTCTGTCAGAACAGTAGTGGCATGCAGTTCGAACACTTCGGAATTAGCTTTAGCTCTGCCTTTCACATTGTCTCATATCCTGCCAGTTCATTCTTCCCAGTGTCCCACCTGCTCATTCCATCCTCTCTTTTCCCAGCCCCCCCCCCCCCAAAGAATGCCTCAGCTTCTCAGTACAAGCATTGGAAAAGCTTCCAAAGTCTGCTTCCATCACCCCTCACCCTCCCAGTCCATCATACACGTTGACATAACATTCCTCCTACAGCTGGCTCTGAACTAGTCACTAAGATCCTGTAAAGTCTCAGTATTACCTGAGGAATAAAGACTAAATTTCACAGTCTGGCTTTTAAGGCCAATTTCCCAATATTCTGTTCCATTACTTTGCTGAAGCTATCCAGTGTTCTGATTAAATGGTGCCCCTTGTCCTTCCGTGTTGCCTTGAATCTTTCTAACACCCACAGTACCTTTCTTCATAACGTCCGGGTGTTCAGTGGGCTGCTCTGTGTTTGCCCATCTAGGCACTGAGTGGCAGCATCACAAAGCCTTTGATGATGATGATGATGATGGTGATATTATGAGATATTAGCCACTCTACAAACTCATAATGGGCAGCTGACACTTTACATGCATTATCTCATTTAATTCTTCCTGATAAGGAAACAAGGAAACAGTAATTCAAAGAGGTTAGGTTATATCCCTAGGTCACATAAGCTCATAAGTGGCAGGGTTAGAACTCAAAACCAAGTCTGACTGACTCTCAAAGATTTAACCTTTTGTTCTTCTGCCTTTTCCTACCACTACCGAGACATGGTGTCTCCTTTTTGAGCTATAATCGCACTTGATTTGAGCCTATTTTATGATAAATATCAAATAATATTTTTTATTTTATTATTCATATGTACATACCTTTTCTATTGTATTCATTCAGCAAACATTTATGGGAAATTTATTTCTCACCAACCCCTTTGCTAAGAATTGGAGACAGATAAACAGGAGTCCTTTCCTTCAAGGAACTCACAGTCTAATGGGTGATAGACACCAATTAAATCTGCACTTAGAATATGATACAGTGTGCTTATTTTAATGTGAATAGTACTAAATGTTCTGAGAGTAGAGATGGAATGCTTAATGCTGCTACCATGGGGTTGGAAAGATGAGAACATTACATTGTTCATCCTATGGGTATAACTGTTTTTATTCCCAACCACCTTGGAATGACCCCGGAATCAGTCAACAATAGAGTTCTAGATCATGTCCAAATAGAGTTGGTGTGGTGGCACATGCCTGTAATCCTAGCACTCCAGGAGGCGGCGGCAGGTGGATCGCCTGAGCTCAGGAGTTAGAGACCAGCCTGAGCAAGAGCGAAACCCCATCTCCACTAAAGTAGACAAACCAGCTGGGCATTGTGGTAGGCGCCTGTAGTACCAGCTATAAAGAAGGCTGAGGTAAGAAGATCGCTCAAAGCCAGCAGTTTGAGATTGCTGTGAGCTATGACGCCACAGCAGTCTACCAAGGGTGACAAGAGTGAGACTCTGTCTCTTAATAAATAAATAAATAAGTAAATAAGTAAATAAGATGGAGGGTGTAGTCAAAACAACCTTCTTGAAAGAGATATTATGTTCTTGAGTTTAGTTTTGAAGGGTGACTAGGAATTAACTACTAGGACACAGCAAGCCTGGGGGAAGGCAGGAAACACAGGCCCTGGAGACAAATCTAAGTTAATTTAAATCAAGTTCTGTGTAAGGAAGAACTTGGGCAAGTCACATAAAGTCTTCCAGCCTCCACTCTCCCATATATAGAATGGGCATTCTAATACCTACCTACCTTTTAAGGCTGTTTCAAGAAAATTAAAAATGATGACTTAGGGAAAGCATCCATCACAGCACCTGACATAAAGCAGACCTTAATGTGCTGGCTGTTATTATGATCGCTCACAATCTCCATAATGAAAAGTGAAGTAGAACCACCAGATAATAAAGCTAACCAGGACACTGGAGTGTTTTGGGGGGAATGGGGTTTGTTTTGTTTTGTTTTTGAGACAGAGTCTCGCTATGTCACCCTGGGTTAGAGTGCTATGACATCACAGCTCACAGCAACCTCAAACTCTTGGGCTCTAGTGATTCTCTTGCCTTAGTCTCCCAAGTAGCTGGGACTATAGGCACCCACCACAATGCCTGGCTTTTTTTGTTGTTGTTGTTGTTGCTGTTGTAGTGATCATTGTTGTTTGGCAGGCCCAGGCTGGATTCAAACTGCCAGCTCAGGCATATGTGGCTGGTATTTTAGGTGCTTGAGCCACAGGCGCCAAGCCAAACCAAGTTTTTTTTATAGATAAGAAAAAGGAGACCCAGAGAGAAGCCAATGTCACACAGGCTTGATGGCAGTTGGAACTAGCTTGCAGATTCTCTGACAATTCTATGTTCCTTTTCCCTGTCAGACTTTCCAAATTCATTTGTCTATAAGTTAGTCCACCTCGAAGTTTGAAGTAGTTCCCAAACTTTCCAATTGTTTATGCTTCATCTTTGTGATTTTTGCCATGTTCTCAATATTAACATTCTCCTATGCTATTACCTACCTAATATTTTTCTTTAAATAAATTCAAATGTACTTAAATAGTTAAAATGAAAAAAAATGATCACTATTATAAATGGGAAACCAACAGTCTCACCTGTGAAATCATAGGTTTATGGTACAATAAATTATATTCTCTAAGACACATTAAAATATATGTTTCATCTGCCCAAGTGATATACATACCACATCTTAAAAAATGCCAACCTATGTAATTAATTAGTGAATTCTTTTCCTTTCACAGAACTACTAGATAATGTCCAAATCTATACTAAAGCCAAACTTCTTTTTGCAGTGGCTGGCTTATATTCAGAATGGATGGAATGTAAGACCCAACTTACTCCCAGGCCAGCCACTGATTCACTGTTAATCACCTCAGCTACTCACCACAGGTCCTGAAGTTGAATACTAGCTTCTGCTATTTTAGCTGACTCCCTCACCCCTTGGAGTTATAGCTTTTCTGGCACAGAATAGTACTGGAACCTAACATGATGTGGCCTTGTTTGTCTGGAAACTTCAACACTCTGATTTCAGCAGATTCTATTCCCCCTACTACTTGAAGTTTAGGATTTATTAACAGATCTATATCAGTTCCTGCCCAAAAGGGATTGTTGCTGGCAGATTACAAAGTTCCTAAAGGTTCGGTTCCTGGTATCTGCCAAAGGGCCTGGTACTTGGCATTTACATTCAGTAAATAGTCTTTGCCTCAGCCAACTGTGGTACACGTGCCTCTGGCTAGAACTCTGCCCCTCAGTGGGTGTAAATGGCAATTGCACATTCTGACCTCCAGCACTTTCCCTTGGAGGCAGCTTCCCTCATTCTCCAACACTTCTGTTCACCCTCCACCACGTCCTCCTCTGGGTGAGTTAGCACTGGGGATGTTTGCATACCAAATGCTTAGCTAATTGATATTCTGTCACAATCTGTTCTACAAATGTTAAGCTCTTTTGTATTTTGTTATTATTTAGTGACACTTCACTACATTTTTAGCCAGATTGTGGAGGAAAAAGAAGAAGTTACCTAAGCAGGCAGGAAACATATTGCCAGGTCTTTTGCCTGGCATTCTCCTAAGCGTCTGTAAGTACCTCTAACAGTCAGAGTTCAGGATCTGAGCTGATTGTATCAGCGTATATCCTGGGCAAATTCACCGTCAGGATGAAGACTTCCTTTGTGCTTCTTTATGTTCTATACTGTCACCCTTTAGGGATGGTGCTTTCTTCTCATTCTAAAGTGGCCAGCCTTGCTCAGCCATGGTGCATGTCTGTGTAGAGTAAACACAGCGAAATTTGATGCTCTAGGGCAGCACATGTGGCTCAGTGAGCAGGGTGCCAGCCCCATATACAGATGGTGGTGGGGTCAAACCCAGCCCCAGCCAAACTGCAACAAAAAAAAATAGCCGGGCATTGTGGCAGGTGCCTGTAGTCCCAGCTTCGGGAGGCTGAGGCAAGAGAATCGCCTAAACCCAGGAGTTGGAGGTTGCTGTGAGCTACGATGTCATAGCACTCTACCAAGGGGGATAAAGTGAGACTCTGTCTCTAAAAAAAAAAAAAAAAAAAAAAAATATGATGCTCTACTGGAAACAGAGAAAGTAGCAGGCCTGGCCCAGGACTTGGTAATGAGGATCCCTCCATCAGCAAGAAGCACATCTTATTCTTGTTTAAATGTCATGATGTTCTTGATAATCAAGGGAGAAATTAAAAGAAACCCAGATAAAACAGTAATCTTCAAAGGTTGCTAGCAGCACCGAGAATTACCCATAATTCTTCTGAAGGGCCTTGGACTTCTCCATTAAAAGAAAATATAATTAAAAGTAGAGAATCTCTTTCATTCTCAGGAAACATTACCTAATAGGAGTAATTATTGCCCCCCAAAAGTGTGTGGTACAGTGAATAGAGCCCTACTCATGAATCAGGATGGGAGGTGTCTATTTCCACCAAACTGCTATTAACTTCTGCTTTTACTCACTTCAGCTGGATGTACAGGACTTTGTTCTCATGCAGGGAGGCTGAGAAAATTCTGTCAGGCAGAACTTAACTTATCCATCCAACCAAGGCAGATGTATTTTCTAGAAAATCATGACCTTCTCTCACCTACCAAAACTCCCTTCCCATATTCCACTACCAAATATGGTGATCGAATGGATTTCCTCATCTCTCTGAGAAGAAAGGAATAGAGTGAACCTTCATTAATCTAGTCAATATACTTCCCCTTTAATGGGAATTAAATTAAGATCTCTTACATAGGGCGGTGCCTGTGACTCAGTGAGTAGGGCGCCAGCCCCATATGCCAAGGGTGGTGGGTTCAAACCCAGTCCCAGCCAAAGTGCAACAAAAAAATAGCCGGCGTTGTGGCGAGCGCCTGTAGTCCCAGCTACTCGTGAGGCTGAGGCAAGAGAATCGCTTAAGCCCAGGAGCTGGAGGTTGCTGTGAGCTGTGTGATGCCACGGCACTCTACCAAAGGGCCTTAAAGTGAGACTCTGTCTCTACAAAAAAAAAAAAAAAATCTCTTATATAAAAATTACTCCTCTAGCTTTAAATCTTACTTATCTCTGATAGAGGAAATGAACAGCTGATCAAGTAACAGGTCTGCCGTATTGTAGGGGAAGAGTAGATAGAATAGATTGATGAGCAGGTGACAAGATAAGTAAATAACAGGTTTGAGACTATTTTGTAAGCCAGACAGGATGCTGGCCTGGGGCCAGAGAGCTATTTGTTTTGGAAATCACTTGAAAGCTGATCATTTCTGGAGTTACATGAATCTGGGAAAAAGTAAACACTAAATTTTGTAGAATTTCATAGCTGGAAGAAATCTTTAATGTCCATATAGTTAAATTTCCCAAGAGATGCCTAAAAGCCCATTACAGACTCAATTGACTAAAAAATGTCTCTGATTTTAAGCACTTTATTAACAAGAAAACAGCAAAGATTTTAAAAATAACTCCCATGTGTTATAGTTCTGATTATCACCTTGTGATGCCATGAAAGTGACTTTACTTTTGTGGGCCTTTGTTTCAGTGTGTGTGACCTTGGGCAAGTCACTGTACCCCTGGATATTAATTTTGTTTTCTATAAATAACAACCCCAGCCCTTCCTTGCCTGTCCCTTAGGACAGACAATGGGCTAAAGAAGATGATATTACTAGGAGTGTCTTTGTAACCATGAAGGTACAGTGTAAATTTTTAAATACTATATAAAAGTGTTGTTATTAGCTCTTGCATTCCATAGCCAGGGACATCCCACTTGCTATGTAGCAATGTTTCATGCTCCCCCCATTCTACTAAGGAGTGCTGCCCTTGTCCATAATTCTTCCCATAGAGTTAGTCACAGATGGGTTCCTACAAGAGTATTCTTCAAGGGGTCCTGTGTTTTTTCATGAGAAACAAGGAAAGGGCTTATGTGGCCACATGGTCTGCTAGGGCGACAGCCAGCAGGCAGTAAAGCTTTCAATGAGAACAGCTGCAGGCCTCTCACTTTCCCCCACCTCCTCAACTACCAAACCACTTGTCCATTCACCCATCAGCATGGGTGAACCCTAAGGAACATGGCGACAAGCCACACAGAGGATTCTCAGAGTCTTCATCCTAAATCACAGGAGAACTTTATAATGGCACAGATTGTTGTGCATTCTAACAGGCATTTAGTAAGTGTTTATTATGAGTCAGGTCCTGTGCTTGCCACTGGCTGTAAGAGATGAGTCAGATGTGCTGCCTGACCTTGAGAACTCACAGTTTAGTGGGAGAAACAGACTCATGAGTGTCATACTCAGTCTGGGTTATGCCCAAAGCCTGCAGTGTGTGGGCACAGCTGATGGGTCGCTTGAATTTGTCCAAGGGCTCAGGCTCAGGGGAGGCTTCTCAGAAGAGACAGGTTCTAAACTGGATCTTAACAGGGGTATAGAAATTCACCAGGCAGTAAGGGGAGGGAGGACATTTCAAACGGAGGAAGCTGCACGGACAAAGGCACAGAGATGTCTTGGTTCCGAGCACAGTAATGATGAGGCTGGAGTGTACGCTGCTACACATCAGGGAGTGGAAAGACCTAGAATAGGAGAGGCAGTGGTGTCCAAGGAGCCTGGCCTTCGTGATGTCATGGAGACCACTGAAGGGTTGTAGAGAGGAAGATGTCATGGGCACGTATGGGGGCTGGGTGGAAAAGGAGAGAGATGAGAAATGATCTATTGAAGGAAAGGACAGCTCCTAGAGAGATGTAGAAGGTAGAATTGATAGATCTTATTAAAAATTCCAAGAGTTTCTGGACAGGAAATTAAAAGAGAAAGAAGGCAGACTGAAAATTTAGTGAGATCCCACAGGTAAGATGACAAGATATCTTGCCTCCAGAAAATCAGACCTTGACTTCACCTTCTTGACTGCCTGGCCAAGGTGGCCTGTGTAATGTTTGGGATGATAGGTCAAAATTAATGGCTTTGTTAAGGAAGAAGCCTTCCCGGGGCTGAGGAAGTTTACAGACTGACCAATAGCTGTGCCAGGATCTCCATCTCCTACCTATCCCCTAGGTCCACGTATTACCATATAGACTGCATAACTTGGATGCTCTGCTGCCTATAGCATACAAGTACACACCAAGCATAAGGACAGATTCCCAGAAGAATTGGTATTTGAGCTGGGTCTTGAAGGGAAGCAAAGGAAAAATAAGCACAATAAAATGAAAACCCACTTGATTGGCCATTTACTAAACCTGGGCTTGGTGCCTGTGGCTCAAGCAGCTAAAGCGCTGCCACCTACACCCGAGCTGGCAGGTTCGAATCCAGCCCGGGCCTGCCAAACAACAATGATGGCTGCAACCAAAAAAAAAAAAAAATAGCCGGGCATTGTGGTGGGCGCCTGCAGTCCCAGCTACTTGGGAGGCAAAGGCAGGAGAATCGCTTGAGCCCAGGAGTTGGAGGTTACTGTGAGCAGGGATGCCATGGCACTCTACCCAGGGCAACAGCTTGAGGCTCTGTCTCAAAAAAAAAAAAAAGAAAAAAAAGTATACCTGGAATGCTCTAGAATAGCACTGTGCAACAGAACTTTCTGCAATGATAGAAATAGTCTGTGTTGTCCAGTTCTGTAACCACTAGTCACACATGGCTAACAAAGCTCTTAATATGTAGCTAATGTGATCAAGGGGCTAAATTTTTTAAATTTTATTTTTCTTCCTTTAAAATATGAAAAGCCACATGTAGCTAGTGGCTACCATATTGGACAGGGCAGCTCTGGAGCCACTTAGCATCCCCAGAGTCTATTTCACAGGGTCTTGCCTTGCTTCATTCCCCTGGGGACCCTTGCCTGTCTCTTCTCTTCTACCCTAGTCCCAATTTGACATTCTAACTGGCTCCTTTCCAGCTTCCAACATTGGCTCTGTTTTCCTGGGTATTGATCTCCTGTCTGTCATCACAGCAGAACCCTGGGCTGTCAGGGTTTGATTCAGCCTTGCTACCTCCCTGGTCTGCTGGTGTATAGGCCTACATCAAGCAGCTTCACAGAACCTGGCTGCCACTTTTGGCCCCTCACAAGGCCCCTTATCCATTCCCTCCCTTCTTTTCCTGGCTAACTTAGCCAAGCAGCTAGTAACCTGGAAAATTCTTTGATGTTTTCCTTCCCTGAGAACTGGAGTTAGAGGATAGAACAGTCTAGTTGGAGATGTGATTTGTGGTGGTAGTGTGTGTGTGCGAGACAGAGAGAGAGACTAGTCCCACGAATGCTTAAATTTGAGGTCTCTGGTAGTAGATAAAGGGCTCCATACTCTGAGGGATTTTCTGTCAGGCATTTTAAATTTCGGTTTATGTAAAAACAGCAAAACAGAAATAATTGATAGATCGATGACCATTTGTGGATAAACACAATGGCTTCAGGATCAAAGAAACAAGAAGTTTCTGGACAAGCCAAAGTATTGGGCCAGACTGACATGATTCTATGTAATAAAGACAAAGTTCTGATCCTGTATTTGGGTCTAAATGGCAAACTGCCTAGGTAGCCGTGTATGGTTTAGAAGACTTGGTGGTTTGGGCTGACTGTGAGTTAGGGGTAGATAATAAAACAATGAATATACTCTTGAAGTGCAGCAGTGGAATAGCATTATCAGAGAGGGTACTAGGTCTGCTCACCTCCACACTGATTAGACCCCTCCTAGATCACTGTTACAGGCTCCAAAAGGCTCTCTTTAAGAAAAAAAATAAAAGGCACTGGGCAGCATCTGTGGCTCAAAGGAGTAGGAAGTGGTGGGGTTCAAACCCAGACCCAGCCAAAAACTGCAAAAAAAAAAAAAGCACTGACAAACTGAGAGGATTGACCACAATGGGGAAAGGACTGGTAACCTTGCATACAAGGACCTAAGAGAAGTGAACCTTAGAAAAGCAGACCATGGGGACAGAGTCCTTATCCCTAGTCTCTGAAGGGCAGTCACAAAGGGCTCTAGAGGGCAGAGCAAAAATAAATAAGTGAAAACTCCAGCACATTTCAGCTCAGTCTATGGAAAATGTTTCCAGTTCTCAGATTTCTGGAGGTCTAACCTGCCAAGGCAGAGCTTAGTGGAGACCCTGGAAGAACGATGTGAATCATGCCCCAAAGCCAGTTCGCACAAATATCGATTGTCGCCACAGTGGAGATGGCTAATTCAGAGTATGTAGGCCCTGTGCCAGCTGACCCCATTTAGCTTACAGGTTCTATATTAAGTGTCAGACTCTTCTCATTCTGGCTCAGCTTTCTAATTAAATAACCTTGGCTCCTTGCATGTGGAAAACAGGTTTCAAGCAACAGAACCCCTAGCACCAAGCAGAATGGCAACATAATTTTAGCTCCTGAGCAAAATGAGTCTCACAATAGCGTCAGTACAGTGTGCACATTAACATTTGAATATGCTGTTATAATAAGCGTGTTAATTACTCTGGGAAGAATACTTGAAGAATAAAATAAGCTGTGATCATTAGAGGAGAAAGGGGTTAGCAATCTATGGCATGGGCTGCTGCTTTATATTCAAAAGTACATGATGGCTCTCATCACGGGTAAAAGGGAACTATTAGGAATATAAAAATATAATGATAATGGCAGGTAGTGATCAGAATTTTATAGGAAGTAAATTTGTGGTAGAGGTTTGTTTTAAAAAAAAACACATTCAGATTTACTACAAATAAAAACGTGTCTCCATTGGTTGTTTGCAAATGCATTGCTGTAGAACTAATCTCAGCTTTGTAGCTCTGGCTGACAGAATCTCACCAGAGATGAGAGCTGAGACTAGAGGCCTCATGTTGAACACACCTTGATATTCATCTTGTGCTGGAGTAGAAGCTGTAATGGAGAGCTGGAACCACATGGCTAGGATGACCTAGACCAGTGGTTCTGAACACCTCTCAGAGATCTTGACACACTTTCATTAGGTCCATAATATCAAGATTATTTTCAGAATAAGACATATATTACTTTTTCACATTGTCAAATGACTACGTATCATATAATTACATTTATGTGATGTGCCCAGAATAGGCAAATTCCTAGAGAAGGAAAGAAGGCTGAGCATGGTGGCTCACATCTGTAATCCTAGCACTTTAGAAGGCCAAGGCGGGAGGATTGTTTAAGATCAGGAGTTTGAGACTAGCCTGGGCAACATATTAAGAACTTGTCTCTAAGAAATATTAAAAATCCCCCCAAAAAAAGATTCAATCAGGCCTCCCCCCCAAAATATAAAAAATAAGAAAAATTCTCCAAGCATGATGGCATGTGGGTGGTGTGTGCCTGTAGTTGTAGCTCCTCCCTCAAGAGGCTGAGACAGAAAGATTGCTTGAGCCCAGGAGTTCAAGGTTACAATGTGCTATGATCACACCATTGCACTTAAGACTGGGCAACAGGCTGAGTGACCCCATCTCTAAAAGAAAAAAAAAGAAAGAAAGAAATAAAACCAGATAAAGAGTGAAAACTCAGCACATTTCATCTCTTCATCTAGGGGGAGGCCAGAATGGGAATTGACTGCCTAAAGCAGCAGTTCTCAACCTGTGGGTTGCGACCCCTTTGTAACAATGAAAATATATCGTGACATTAGGAAGGTTGAGAACCACTGGCCTAAAGGGTATAGGTTTTCTTGTGTGGTGATGAAAATGTTCTAGAATGGCTCGGCGCCTGTAGCTCAGCGACTAGGGCCCCAGCCACATACACCGGAACTGGTAGGTTCAATTCCAGCCCAAGCCAACTATAACCAAAAAATAGCCAGGGATTGTGGCAGGTGCCTGTGGTCCCAGCTACTTGGGAGGCTGAGGCAAGAGGATTACTTAAGCCCAAGAGTTGGAGGTTGCTGTGAGCTATGACACCACAGCACTCAATCCAGAGCGACAGCTTGAGACTCTGTCTCAAAAAAAAAAAAGAAAGAAAATGTTCTAGAACTAGGCAGCAGTGGCATTTGCACAGCAATGTGAATGTACTAAATACCATTGAATTGTGTAACTTAAAATTGTCTTGTTAATGTGAATTTTTTTCTTAGAGACAGGGTCTCCTTCTTTAGCCCAGGTTGGAGGGCAGTGGTGCCATCATAGCTCACTGTAGCCTTTAACTCCTGGGCTCAAGTGATCCTCCACCTCAGCCTCCTAAGTAGCTAGAATTACAACCATTGGCCTGGATATTTGTTTGTTTATTTATTTATTTATTTATTTTGTAGCATTGGGATCTCACTGTGTTGCCCAGATTTTACGTGAATTTTACCACACATACAAAAAATAAAGATCATACATTGTAACATGTGGGAGATTCTTCCCATCTAGAACAGAAGCTTCTTGAGGGTTTTCTCATCCTGGAAGTTCTCCTTTTCCTATGTGTAGTGTTTGAAGCAAGCACACAGATGTTCTCTTCTTTGCCAGGTATCTCAACAGCTACAATTATTATTATTTTTTATGTGAAGTAGTTTTCATTTGAAAATCAGTTTTAAAGCATTTTTCATGCTCTAAACAAAAATTCAATGCTGCATCATGTCCCATATCTTGTATTTTAAAATCTCTTAATACAATGTCAGCTACAACTCTTTTTTTATTTAAAAATATGGAACACTTCACGAATTTGCATGTCATCCTTGCGCAGGGGCCATGCTAATCTTCTCTGTATCATTCCAATTTTAGTATATGTGCTGCCAAAGCAAGCACAGCTACAATTCTTAAAATAATAAAATATTTTTCCTTACTTCTCTGACATTCCAGGTCCTTTAAAACACTTCTTTTGGCTGGGCAAGTTGGCTCGTGCCTGTAATCCTAGCACTCAGTGAAGCCGAGGCGGGAGGATTGCTTGAGCTCAGGAGTTCAAGGCCAGCTTGAGCAAGAGCAAGACCTCATTTCTACTAAAAATAGAAAAATTAGCTGGGCATTGTGGCAGGTGCTTGTAGTTCCAGCTACTTGGGAGGCTGAGGCAGGAAGATTACTTGAACCCAGGTATTTGAGGTTGCTGTGAGGCTGACACCACTGCACTCTAAACTGGGATCACGAAGTGAGACTCTGCTTCAAAAAACAAAACAAAACAAACACAAAGGGCGCTTCTGTGGCTCAGTGAGTAGGGTGTAGGCTCCATATACCAAGGGTGGCAGGTTCAAACCCAGCCCCGGCCAAACTGCAACAAAAAATAGCCAGCTGTTGTGGCGGGTGCCTATAGTCCCAGCTACTCGGGAGGCTGAGGCAAGAGAATCGCCTAAGCCCAACAGCTGGAGGTTGCTGTGAGCCGTGATGCTACAGCACTCTACCAAGGGTGACAAAATGAGACTCCGTCTCAAAAAAAAAAAAAACACACACAAAAGTAAACGAAAGATATTCATTCTTATGACTTAAGTGATTTTTAGGAAGATGTTTCCATAATTTTCAGACTTCAAAGCACGTTAGAGCTGGAAGGGACCTTGGGGGTCTCCTAGTGCAAGATAGAGATAGGGCAGAGAGCTCCAGGGTAATTTTATAGAAGAAATAGGGATCTGGAGCATTAGAGGAGAGATGGGGTAGGAAAAAGAACTGGGAGAAGGAAGGAGTTCCTCCAGAGAGAAAAGGTAGCTTAAGAAGATTATTCAGCTGGTACTTTGGAAACCACCCTACCCAGAAGAAAGGCCCAGAAAGGCAGGAGAACTAGACAGGGGACTCACAGAGCCATGCAGTGTACCCAGAACAGGCACTCTCAACAGGGAGACAGGTTTCAAAGCAAAGAGCACTTTAGGGCTTAACAACAAAAACCAGTTGTAGTCCTTTGTCCCAACTCACCCGGATAGAACTCTCCAGAAGCAACTACTGGAAACTCTTTTTTTTTTTTTTTCCAACCCCCTCCCCAACTATTTTAACTGTTCTGATGTTTGCCTCGGTATTTATAAACATGTTTCTGCTGTTATTTATTGATTTTTCTATTTTAGACATTATTTACTGACTTCTTACTACTAGACATTTAGGATTTTGCTCTCCCCTACTAAAAACCAGGTGGGCTGTAGTGAATTGGAAAGCAAGTGACCCATCTGAAAAGGAGGCATCTACTACTTAGCAGGTTACTGCCAGGGAATGCATGGTGGATTGCACCAGTTAAAATGTGTTCACTTGTAAGTAACTAAAATACAACCGGAGACTGACCTAACAATAAAGCTCACACTAAAAGTCCAGGGTAATTCAGGCTTCAGGGTTGGTTTGATTTAGCAGATCACCAATGTCATCAAAGCTGACTTTGACGCGAGATGGTTGCTAACAATTCCCAGAGCTACATAAGTCCTTGTCTGTATCCAGAGAGATAAAAAGTCACTTCTAGAAGCCTCTTCTTCATGAGCCTGTAATGAACCTCTGTTAGTCTAAATTGGGTCAAATGCCTATAGTAGATATGTGCGGCCCTGCCTAGATCCCCTCTTCCCTACAGATACACGTATCCCTCAGCTGCTGGGGATGTTCCTGCTCTCAGCCTTGGGAAACCACTTAAACCCATCCCAAGATGCAAGGTGAGGCAGGGACTGGGTGATGTGGGAATACACTTCAATCTAGGACAACTCTGAAAGGCGATCCTAGCTCCTGAGCTCTAGATGAGACAAGGTTGTAAATAGAGAAGTTATTTCACTGGTCAGCTTCTCTCCACACCCAACCCTGCCTTCTTCACTTCCCCATAGGTGTATGTCCTGAGAACACTCTTCAGTAAACCTCGGCATGCACCTCTCCAACTTAGATTCTGTTTCCAGGGAACTCAACCAAAGACAATGCTTACTTCTGAATCAAAGAATCTGACAAGAGGTGGGACTATGCTGACAGATTAGAATTAATTTCCATGTCCTATCTGAGAACCAAAGGTGGAATCAGACTCTCACAACACATATAAGCTGAGCCAGTAAGGAGGGAGATGGATCCAAACTTTGTATTACTGGCCCAGCATGGTGGCTCACTCCTGTAAACCCAGCACGCTGGGAGGCTGAGGTGGGTGGATTGCTTGAGCTTAGGAGTTCGAGACCAGCCTGAGCAAGAGCAAGACCCTATCTCTACTAAAAATAGAAAAAAAACTAGCTGGGCATTGTAGCGGGTACCTATAGTCCCAGCTACTAGGGAGGCAGAGGCAAAAGGATTGCTTAAGCCCAAGGTTGCTGTAAACTATGATGCCATAGCACTCTACCCGGGGCAACAAAGTGAGACTGTCTCAAAAAAACAAACAAACAAAAAAAAAAAAACAACTGAATTTCTTTCTTTTTTTTTTTTTTTGCAGTTTTTTGCCGGGGGCTGGGTTTGAACCCGCCACCTCCAGCATATGTGGTCAGCACCCAACTCCTTTGAGCCACAGGCACCGCCCAAAAGTTTGAATTATTAATAAAAAATGGAAGAACCGGGCGGCGCCTGTGGCTCAGTGGGCAGAGTGCCGGCCCCATATACCTAGGGTGGTAGGTTCAAACCCGGCCCTGGCCAAACTGCAACAAAAAATAGCCAGTGTTGTGGTGGGCATCTATAGTCCCAGCTACTTGGGAGGATGAGGCAAGGGAATCGCCTAAGCCCAGGAGTTGGAGGTTGCTGTAAGCTATGTGATGAGATAGCGCAATGAGTAGTGTGCTGGCCTCATATACCACGGGTGGTTCAAACCCGGCCCCAGCCAAAATGCAACAAAACATAGCTGGGCGTTGTGTTAGGTGCCTGTGGTCCCAGCTACTTGGGAGGCTGAGGCAAGAGAATCGCCTAAGCCCAAGAGCTGGAGGTTGCTGTGAGCTGTGATGCCACGGCACTCTACCAAGGGCGACAGAGTAAGACTCTGTCTCAAAAAAATAAAAAATAAAAAAAATGGAAGAACCATGTTGGAGAGGGAACCACAAAGATCTTTTGAACTTTTGAGAGAAGCCAGAAACTTAGTTTATATTTTTAAAAACTCATAATATTTTAATGTTGGAAAGTAATTGAGGCATTTAAAATGCTGTGAGGAGCCAACAAGACATGCCCGAAATTGGCTCCAGGGTTAACAGTTTGCAACCTTGATCAGAACAGAGGTATAGTTTATAGCCCCAGAGCAACGTTAGGCCTAAAAGTTACATGAAGTAAAAACTTAAGCTCAACTCAAGGAACAGTTTCCTGATAATTTGAATGACAGAAAAATGAATTTTAGCACTCCATCAAAGTTTATATTTGAGCCTAGTTAGAATTTGAACTATCTGAATTTTGAAATCCTAGTCATTGATATTCATGTATCATTAATATACCCTTAACCAGATTATCAGTAGCAAACAGCATTGGGATTGCACCAGTAGTGCTAATAAAAAATAGCTTAGTTTCCTTTTCCTATAATGCACACCCCTTCATTTGACTCATCACTTCCAGATATTTCCTTCAGTATCAAAGGAAATAACAGGTGAAAACATAACCGTGTAATGTATTTCCCTACTCATGTCTTAAATATAAAAATGCCACTAGCAGCTGGGCACAGTTGTGCACACCTATAGTCCCAGCTACTGGGGAAACTGAGGTGGGAG
This sequence comes from Loris lydekkerianus, assembly GCA_963574355.1. Taxonomy (NCBI): domain Eukaryota; kingdom Metazoa; phylum Chordata; class Mammalia; order Primates; family Lorisidae; genus Loris; species Loris lydekkerianus. Next base: position 15,068 of record CAUYPK010073275.1, on the reverse strand, counting down.
GACTGCTTGAGGCCAGGAACTCAAGAGACCAGCCTGAGTAATACAGTGAGATATTGTCTCCAAATAAATAAATAAATAAATAAATGCCACAGGGTGGTGCCTGTAGCTCAAAGGGGTAGGGCACCAGCCCCTATACCAGAGGTGGAGGGTTCAAACCCAGCCCTGGCCAAAAACTGCAAAAAAAATAATAAATTAAATAAAATAAATGCCACTAGCAAATCCTTTACAGATCTTGCATGGTAATAACCTCTATTGCTTAGAAATTAGCATTATAGACTCAGCGCCTATGGCTCAAGCAGCTAAGGCCACATACACCTGAGCTAGTGGATTCACATCCAGCCCAGGCCCGCCAAACAACAATGACGGCTGCAACCAAAAAAAATAGCCAGGTGTTGTGGTGGGTGCCTGTAGTCCCGGCTACTTGGGAGGCAGAGGCAAGAGAATCGCTTAAGCCCAGGAGTTGTAAGTTGCTGTGATCTGTGATGTGATGCCATGGCACTCTACCCAGGGCGACAGCTTGAGGCTCTGTCTCAAAAAAGAAAAAAAAGAAATGAAGAACCAAGGACTCAGGGGGAAAACTGCCTGTTGTTATACCCATGTTTGAGGAAGAATGAATAGCTGTGTAGAAATGGGATTGGACCAAGGGTCTGATCTAATGGCGACAGGCCGAGGGGCAAACCCAGAAAGGCCCATCCCGACTTCCCTTGGCTTCTCTGTGTGGCATTCTCTCCTCCAGGTATGGGGCAGGATTCCTCTGGAATGAGGCTTCAAGGGAGAAGGAAGAGAGGGACTCTTCTTGCTTTTCTGGCTTGCTTTTGGGAAGAAGAGTTCTAATTTCTTTTTTTTTTTTTTTTTAAGGCAGAGTCTCAAGTTGTCACCCTGGGTAGAGTGCTATAGCTTCACAGCTCACAGCAACCTCAAACTCTTGGGCTTAAGTGATTCTCTTGCCTCAGCCTCCCGAGTAGCTGGGATTACAGGTGCCCCCACAACACCCAGCTATTTTTTTTTTTTTTTTTTTGTAGCTGTCATTGTTGTTTTAGCTAGCCTGGGGCCAAGTTTAAACCCACCAGCCTTGGTGTTTGTGGCCGGTGCCCTACCCACCCCTCCAGGGGCGGGGCCCAGAGGAGTTCTGATTTTTATGACCTGCCTTGGGGAAGAGAAATTTGGATTTCTATGCTCACTTCAAAGGAGAAAGAGAGGCCAGTGACAGGAGGGCGGGAAGTCAGAGAGAGTTTGCTTCTGAGGCCTTCCGTTCTCCTTTACTTCAAAGTACTCAGTGTGCCAAAGCACCATACTTTTCTGAGCTGCAACACATGCTAAGGTGGTCCTAGAGGGACTTCTTCCCTCTCCCCCAACATTTATGCGGCCGAATGCATCTGGCCAGGCTTTCACTCCTTCCTGATTCTTCGTGTCTGCAACATGGATTGCGATGTGTTGATGTGCATGGCCACCATGCAGGCAGGAATGAAAACCCACAAGCTAAAGTTGGTACAGTAGCAAAGTGGAAGGAGCCTGAGATATTGATGACCTTCACTAGCCTTAGGCTGCCACCTCCTGATTTCTTTCATTCTTTTTTTTTTTTTTTTTTTTTTAGACTGAGTCTCACTCTGTGGTCCTGCAATAGAGTGCCATTGTGTTGCATAGTAGCTCACAGCAACCTCAAACTCCTGGGCTTAAGCTATCCTCCTGCCTCAGCCTCCCAAGTAGCTGGGACTACTGGTGCCCACAATTCCTGGCTAGTTTTTCTATTCTTATTTTTCTATTTTTTATTTATTTTTTTGAGATAGAGTCTCAGTTTTAGTTTTTTTTTGAGACAGAGTTTCACTTTGTCCGCCCTCAGTAGAGTGCTATAGCATCACAGCTCACAGCAACCTCAAACTCTTGGGCTCAAGCGATTCTCTTTGTTTCAGCCTCTCAAGTAGCTGGGACTATAGGCACCTGCCACAACACTCGGCTATTTTTAGAGAAGGGGTCTTGCTCTTGCTCAGGCTGGCCTCAAACCCATGAGCTCAGTGATCCACCCGCCTTGGCCTCAGTTTTTCCATTTTCAGTAGAGACAGAGTTCTCCCTCCTGCTCAGGTTGGTCTAGGACTCCTGAACCCAAGCAATCCACCTGCCTTGGTCTCCCAGAGTGCTAGGATTACAGGTAGGACCCACTGCTTCGGGCCTTTTTTCAAACTGTTGTTTGCATTTATTTTATGTTGCATCAGTTCCTTTGCCATAAATTTTACTTTCTTCAGTTTCTTCTGGGATATCTTTTTCTTCTGTGAAAGTGCCTCTTCTGGTTTGGGAACAATTTGTTCCTTTTTAGTAAGGATCATCTCCGTGTGGTAGGGGGAGCTCATTTATGGGTTAATTTGACCGTGTAAATTTGGCAACACATCTTGGGTGCTACATTCCCCTGAATGTGCTCAATGACCAGAGAATCTATATCTAAACCCTTAAGTTCAGTGTTATTTTCTATATTTTTAAGCATCTGCAGCAAAAATTCAGCACTGTTTTTGGGCCATTAACTCTGTGCCCAGCCCCGCTGTTTGGCCTGGGCACACCTCCCAACTCCATTGTATTGTCGGAATGGTGCATACTGTTTCTTTAAAGTGACATCTTTCAGATACCTTGTGGCTTGGGCAGTTTCACTTATTTTTTATTTTTATTTTTATGAAACAGAGTCTCACTTTGTTGCCCTCGGTAGCATGTTACTGTACCAATTTTAGCTTGTGGATGTGAGCATAAACTCATAGCTCAACAGCAACCTCAAACTCCTGGGCTCAAGTGATTCATTTGTCTCAGCCTCCCAAGTAGTTGGGACTACACACGCCTGCCACAATGCCAGGCTACTTTTAGAGATGAGGTCTCACTCTGGCTCAGGCTGGTCTCGAACTCCTGAGCTCAAGCAATCCACCTGTTTCAGCCTCCCAGAGGACTAGGATTACAGGTGTGAGCCACCTTGCCTTCACATGTGTTCTTAAAGTGAACAGGAAAATTTGAACTTCTTGACTTGTATGACTTTGTGGGTTTTTCTGGGTAAGTGAATTGGGAACCATTTTTCACAGATCACATCAGCCTGCTGAGGGGAAGGAAGAGGTATGTCAGCATTCTTAATTGTGAAATTCAGTCTCATAAAAATGCTTCTATGTATGGAAAACAATTTGTCAGTTAGGGATGAAAGTGATGTGTGATAATTGCCAAGAAGCCATGGCCCATTGCAAATTCAACGAATAATAATGTAACAGTTTATATTACAAAAATAATATCAAAATTTTCTAAAACAAAAAAATAATGATAAATAATTAAAAAAAGATAAATAATAATGATAATTTATAATAATAATAATGATAAAATAATAATGCAGGATGTGGGTATATTTGAAAATGTCTTATAAGACATGAGGTGAAGAGCGGTGCCTGTGGCTCAAGGTGTAGGGCACTGGCCCCATATACCAGAGGTGGTGCCAGGTTCAAGCCCGGCCCCAGCCAAAAACTGCAAAAGAAAACGGCATGAGGTGAGACATTCCAAAGTAAAGGATCCTTATATAATAACAGCTGTGCTCATTGTCACATGGTAAGTATGCTTTTCAGGCTCATTGTAGGACCTCTTCTTTAGAGTTTGATGAAATTTATTATACTTTAAGCCAATTAAATACCCAAGCCTACTGGTTCAGCACCTGTAGCTCAGTGGCTAGGTGTATATGCCAGCCATATACACCGAGGCATGCGGGTTCAAACCCAGCCAGGGCCCGCCAAATAACAAAGACGACTACAACAACAACAAAAATAGCCAGGCATTGTGGAGGGCGCCTGTAGTCCTGGCTACTTGGGAGGCTGAGGCAAGAGAATCGATTGAGCCCAAGAGTTTGAGGTTGCTTTGAGCTATGACGCCAGGGCACTCTACCTAGGGCGACTGAATGAGACTCTGTCTCAAAAAAAAAAAAAAAAAGCAAACTTGCATAAAGAACCCTCCTCCCTCCCCTGGCCAGGTGTGGTAGCTCACACCTATAATCCTAGCACACTGGGAGGCCTAGGTGGGAAGATCTTGGAAGTCAGGAGTTGGAGACCAGCCTGAGTAAGCCTGTCTCTACAAAAAATAGAAAAACGTAGTGAGCCATGATGGTGCACACCTGTAATCCCCAACACTTGGGAGGCTGAGGCAGGAGGATCACTTGAGCCCAGGAGTTTGAGGTTGCAGTGAGCTATGATGGCACTACTGCACTCTAGCTGGGGTGATAAAGTGAGATTCTGTCCCAACAACAACAAAAAGGCATCTTCTCCATAGATTGAGGGACATAGCCCACAAAAATATCTAGAAACCTTATCTACTTATTGGTCACTTGTGTAAAAAAATATGTAGAAAATTGGCTTCATTTTTCTGTTCGGTAGAACCTCACGGTGAGTTGTAATCTATGAGCAACATCCAGCCTGCAGACAAGTGTGGTTTGGTTTGTGTGGTGTTTTGATACACAGGAAAGTTTCAAATAAAAATCTAGATTTCCAGGCAGAGCCTGTGGCTCAGTGGGTAGGGTGCCAGCCCCATATACCGAGGGTGGCAGGTTCAAACCTGGACCTGGCCAAACTGCAACAAAAAGTAGTCAGGTATTGTGGCAGGCACCTGTAGTCCCAGCTACCTGGGAGGCGGAGGCAGGAGAATCGCTTGAGCCCAGGAGTTGGAGGTTGCTTTGAGCTGTGATGCCATGGCACTCTACCCAGAGCAACAGCTTGAGGCTCTATCTCTAAAAAAATAAATAAATAATGTCTCTTAGAGATTGTTCTACATGTAAATTGTCTCATCTTATAAAGTGGCTGCACACCCACCTATATTCCAGCCACTTGGGAGGCTGAGACAAGAGGATCCTTTTAGTCCAGGAATCTGAGGTTCCAACGAACAAGACCCTGTCTCAAAAAAAAAAAGTCTGCATGGTATCCCTTTGTAAGTATAGATGTGCCCTCTCTTACATAGAGCATTCCCTGTTAATAGACATTTATGTTGTATCCTACTTTTTATTAGTACTTCTACAAACAGTGCTATAGTGAATGTAGGGAATAAGCTTGCTCATGCTTCTGACATAGGCAGTGTCAGCTGGAACAGGCTTGTACCTGCTCCAGCTGGTACCTGTACCAATTCCTAAACATTCAGGAATTTTTTTTTTTTTTTAGAGACAGAGATTTACTTTGTTGCCCTGGGTAGAGTGCCGTGGCGTCACAACTCACAGCAACCTTCAGATCTTGGGCTTAGTCAATTCTCTTGCCTCAGCCTCCCAAGTAGCTTGGACTTTAGGCGCCTGCCACAGCACCCGGCTATTTTTTGCTGTTGTCGCAGTTTGGCCGGGGCTGGGTTCAAACCTGCCACCCTTGGTATATGGGGCTGGTGCCCTACTCACTGAGCCACAGGTGCTGCCCACATTCAGGAATCTTAAGAGTCAGTTGGTAGGTAGCCTGAAATCAGCCATGGTGGAAGTATTTACACCACAGAAATAGGCAAATGTTATAAATTGGGGTGGTTTTGTTTGTTTTTTCCTGGGACAGCCTGTTTAACAGCACACCACTGCCAAAGGGGAAGTTGCCTTGGTCAAGGGTCAAAGGTCATTGACAGCACCAACAAATCAGAACAGGTCTGAGAGTAAGGAGAAACTTGTTGGGTTAAGGGAGGAATAGAAGTCTAGGTAGTTGACTAATATTTCTCCCCAAGTACAGACTCCTTTGAAGTAAAACCAAGGCACAATGAAGATGGTGACCCTTAATCAGGTAAGATGCTCAATGATCTTTGTTTAATATCCTCACACACTGGTTAGTAGGATAGTGCTATTATCAAGAGCTGAGGTCAAAGACGGGTACATGCACACAAAGATTTCTTCCTGTTTGCAGTAGGAACCAAATAAGAAAATGGATGCAAACATTTGGGAAAGGATATTAGGAAACAGATATTAAGGTATCTCTTGAGATATTAGGAACGAGAAAATGATGATGATTCCCACTATGATAATTGCCATCTTTCCGAGGATAAATCATATCCTTCCTGGTCCCGGCGCAGTAACATTGCAATGTGCAGTGCCGCATGACTGCATTGCCTTAATAACCATCATTTCATGCTCCTAGAAAAAAAAAGATATAGTGGTAAAGATAAACAAAAAATCCCTACTGAGATTGATGGCCGTATTTGTGGAGGTTAAACAGGCAGTTTGGCTTCATCTCCTTGTGAATACCAGTTGTTTGTTGTTGTTATTGTTGTTTTGAGACAGGGTCTGGCTCTGTTGCCTGAGCTAGAGTTATATGGCATGATCATAGCTCACTGCAACCTCCAGCTCCTAGGCTCAAGTGATCCCCTTGCCTCTGCTTCCTGAGTAGGTGGGACTACAAGTGTGTGCTCCCATGCTGGGCTATGGTCTTGCTGTGGTACCCCAGCTGGTCTCAAACTCCCGACCTCAAATGATCCTCCCACCTTGGCTTCCCAAAGTGGTAGGATTACAGGCATGAGACACTGTCTCCAGAGAAATTCCAGTTCTTTTAACAGTAACAATATTCATCCATTTTTTCTTTTTTTTGAGACAGAGCCTCAAGCTGTCGCCCTGAGTAGAGTGCTGTAGCATCACAGCTCACAGCAACCTCCACTCCTGGGCTCAAGTAATTCTCCTGCCTCCACCTCCCAAGTAGCTGGGACTACAGGTGCCGGCTGTTTTTTGGTTGCAGCCATCATTGTTGTTTGGCGGGCCTGGACTGGATTTGAACCCACCACCTCAGGTGTATGTGGCTGGTGCCTTAGCCACTTGAGCCACAGGTGCCAAGCCTCATCCACATTTTTGTGCACTGTACACTTGACATGAAAATCTGGAAAACAACAAATTTTTTTTTTTTTTTTTTTTTTTTGAGGCAGAGTCTCACTCTGTTGCTAGCCTAGACTGCGGTGTCATGAGCCTACCTCACAGCAACCTCAAAATCCTGGGTTCAAGTGATCCTCCTGCCTCAGCCTCACAAGTAGCTGGGATCCAGGTGTCTACCACAACACCTGATTAATTTTTCTACTTTTAGTGGAGACAGGGTCTTGCTGTTGCTGAGACATGTATCTAACTCCTTACCTCACGCAATCCTTCCACCGTGGCCTCCAGAGTGCTAGAATTACAGGCACAAGCCACTGTGCCTGGCTTAAAACAAAATATTTCTTTTTTTTTTTTTTGGAGGCTTAGGTAGCACATAACAGTTCATAAAATGGCTTCAGAGGTAGGGGGTCGAGGGAAAACCAAATATTTCTAATTCAGGACTCTTTTTCCTCTTGAGATCCCAGTGACTTTCCATCAAATTCCAGCATCCTCCCACTTTTAGCCCTGAAGCCATCCAGACAGGACAAAGAATTTCTCTTCCTTTGTTCACAGCTAAAGGCTGGCAGCACTTTCTTAAAATGCGGATTGTCCCCACAAAGTACTGGCTCAAAAGGAAGGCAGTGCTTGGGTGAAAGCAGGCACGGATTGAAGCTGTGCAGAGACCAGAGCCATAGAACCAAAGCCTCACTTCACTGTCTGTCATCACCTAATGACAGGGGCTGCTCCAGGGACTGTCAGGAACATGGATGCTGATCGGGTTTCCAAATGGATGGATCAAAACGTCTCTTCACATTATGAAATGTAGAGGGGAGGTGGCTCCTGACTAAAGAGGCCACTCAAATCAGGTGGCTTCGTCTGTCCGTACAGAGCCAACACTGTATGGCCACCGTGTGTCATGGACAGGCCTTTGCTTCCTACCCATCAGCTTCGGGGGAGGATGTGTGCTGGGAGAACCGAGGCAGGGAGAGAGGGCTGCCTCTAACTATATTACCCTGCAGAAGTCAGGTTACATACCATGCTCAACCAGAGGGGCCTGGGGAAGGAAGGAGTTCACAAAAAAGCAAGCTGAGAGAGGAGGAATAATTTCCAGACACCTCCCTTAAGCTCATCTTCCCTGTCCCTCCTCTCGGCACCTCAGAAGCTCTCCGCACTCACTGTGTTCTCTGCACCAAGGGACTAGATAGAAGTGGGAACTCTGAGGACTCATCTCAGGGCTGGGGAGCCAGGTCTCCCATCCAGGAGGGCCTCCTACTGGGACTGTCACATCACCTCCTATGAGATTGAGCTTCAAAAACCACCCCAAAGTTGGTGACCCTGTATGGTGCTTCTTCTTTTTCCTATTTCTTTTTCTTTCTTTCTTTCTTTCTTTCTTTCTTTCTTTCTTTCTTTCTTTCTTTCTTTCTTTCTTTCTTTCTTTCTTTCTTTTTTTTTTTTGAGACACAGTCTCACTTGTCACCCTCAGTAGAGTCATAGCTCACAGCAACCTCCAACTCTTGGGCTCGAATGATCTTCTGGCCTCAGTCTCCCAAGTACTGGGGCTGTAGGTGCCAGCCACAACGCCTGGCTATTTTTAGAGATGGGGGTCTCACTCTTGTTCAGACTGGTTTTGAATTCCTGGTTTTTCAAAACCACTCTTGTTCAGACTGGTTTTGAGCCCAGGCGATCCCCCCTCCTCAGAGTGCCCTTTTGCCTATTTCATAAACTGAGACCTTTAAAATATGGAAGTGGCTTAGGCTTCTCTCGGTCTCTGAGACACCCTGTGAGCCATAAGCATCTGCTTTTCAGCGAGGAAAGTTGGGCCTGCTTCCCACTCTGCAGCCTCTCTCTGACTCCCACTGTCAGCCCCTTGGTGGAGTTGGAGGTGGGACCTTTGGGAAGGTGATATCGTGGGTTGGGTTCCTCCAGAGCCTGACCAGGGACAAAGATTACAGTGCAATAGTTCATTTGGGGACTGTGTTTGTACTTTCCCCTGGGGCAGGCAAGTTCCTTTGGGAAGTGGTCCTAAAGGCCCCAGAGAAGGAAGAAGGAAATGAGGCAAGAAGGGCAGGAAACCTCCCCAGGTTTGTTAACTAGCAGGTTACCACCGTGAGCAGCGGAGGTGCAAACCTTCAGGGCTTCTGGAAGATTCCAAGGCAGGGAGACATACCTCAGATTTACTCCACCTGAAAGATGAGGCCTGCCCCTGGGATGCCTCCCCTGTACTCTGGCCTGCCCTGGGAAGTTGCTGCGTGCCAGAGAAGGCTCTCAGGCGAAGTCCTGGGTGCACAGGCAATAACCCTGGAATCTTAGTGGCACATGCTCTCTGTCCATTTTCAGGTTTTTTTTTTTTTTTTGAGACAGAGCTTTACTTTTCGGTAAAGTGCTGTGTCATCACAGCATACAGTAACTTCAAACTCTTGGGCTCAAGTGATTCACTTACCTCAGCCTCCCCAGCAGCTGGAACTATACGTGTCCACCACAACACCCAGCTATTTTTTAGAGATGAGGTCTTGCTTTAGCTCAGGCTGGTCTTGCTCAGGCAATCCGCCCCACTCATCCTCCTAGAGTGCTGGGATTACAGACATGAGCCACTGCTCCATTTCCAGTTTCTTCTCTTGGTTAAAAAGGGTGTGCAGCAGGCTGGGTATGGTAGCTCACAACTATAATTCTAGCACTCTGGGAGGTTGAGATGGGTGGATTGCTTGAGCTCACAAGTTCAAGACTAGCCTGAGCAAGAGCAAGACCCCCCTTCTCTAAAAATAGCTGGCCATTGTGGTGGGTACCCGTATAGTCACACCTACTCTGGAGGCTGAGGCAAGAGAATTGCTTGAAGTTGGCTGGGCGCAGTGGCTCATGCATGTAATCCTATCATTCTGGGAAACCGAGGTGGGTGGATTGCTTGAGCTCACGGGTTCAAGACCAGCCTGAGCAAAAGCAAGACCCCATCTCTACTAAAATAGAAAAAACTGAGGCAATAGAAAGACTGATCACTTGTGCCCAAGAGTTGGAGGTTGCTTGAGCCATGATGCCCATAGTACTCTACCCAGGGTGACAGCTTGAGGCTCTATCTTTAAAAAAAAAAAGAGTTTGAAGTTGCTGTGAGCTATGATGCCATGGTACTCTAGGGAGGGTGGCAAAGTGAGACTCTGTCTCAAAGAAAAAAATGCATATGCAACTTAAAAAAAGTATTTATATATATCAGAAAGACCGGTTACAGTGGGCCCACTTCCTGCCTTAGAGAAGTAGCTGCCTGTTTTAGATAGTCATGCCTTCCTCCCAGGGCCCTTGTGGCCCAGAAGAGTCAGAGATTATGTGTCATTTTTTTTTTTTTTTTGAAACACAGTCTCACTCTGTCACCCAGGCTAGAGTGCAATAGTATCATCACAGCTCACAGCAACCTTAAACTTTTGGGCTTAAGTGATTCTCCTGCCTCAGCCTCCTGAACAGCCAGTAGGACTACAGGTGCCCTTCACCATATCCAGGTAATTTTTTAAATTTTGGGGGACATGGGGTCTGGCTCTAGCTCAGGCTGGTCTCATGTTCCTGGCCTTAAGGAATCCTCCTACCTCTGCCTCCCAGAGTGCTAGGATTACAAACATGAGCCACCAGCCCAGGGGTGTGTGCTTTATCCCATCAAAACCTTCTTGCCCCTCTAGGATGACAAGCACACCCTCCCTGTGCTGCTGCACATGTAAACTCTGCCCCCGAACTTCCTGGTCAGCCTAAAACACTCTGCAGAGTTCCCGAAGGTTCACATACATCTGGCTTGGTGCAGATGAACATCCTTGGATGCCAAGTGTTAAGGGCACTGGGGCCACACAGTGGAGGTTCAGGAACAGGGATTCCCGAATCTGCATTTAGTTGGGGGAGACACTCCATGAATCAGGAACTTCTATTGTGGAACTTATAGAAGCAAAAACTAAGCTTCTATCATCTTAAACCACCAAGATTTGGAGCTTATCTATCAATGATCCTGGAAGTACCCTAACTAATGAATGAGGTTAGTCACATTCAGAGGTGAAGAGATGTTCCTTAATAGGATCCCTAAAATTGACTGGGTGCCCTGTGGCTCAGTGGTTAGGGCACCAGCCACATGTTCACGGCTGGTGGGTTCAAACTTGGCCTGGGCCTGCTAAACAAAAAGAAAAATACCCAGGCGTTGTGACAGATGCCTGTAGTCCCAGCTACTAAGGAGGCTGAGGCAAGAGAATCACTTGAGCTCAGGAATTTGAGGTTGCTGTGAGCTATGACGTTAGAGCGCTCTATCTAGGGTGACAAAGTGAGGGCACTCTATCCAGGGTGACAAAGTGAGACTCTGTCTCAATTAAAAAAAGGGGGGGGCTCAGCTCCTGTAGCTCAAGCGGCTAAGGTGCCAGCCACATAGACCAGAGCTAGCAGGTTCGAATCAGCCCAGGCCTGCCAAACACCAATGACAACTACAACCAAAAAACAGCTGGGCATTGTGGCAGGTGCCTGTAGTCCCAGCTACTTGGGAGGGTGAGGCAAGGGAATCGCTTAAGCCCAGGAGTTGGAGGTTGCTGTGAGCTGTGATGCGACAGCACTCTACCCAGGGCAACAGCTTGAGGCTCTGTCTTAAAAAAAAAAATTCCCTAAAATCCCAACTACAATTAAGTCCTCAATAATTCATTGGTGGTATTAATGAGGAGAAGTACGGAACATACAAAAATTGAACTGATTGCACAATTGTTTTCCACACAAAAGAGCAAATTGAACTATGTTTTAACTTCAAAAGCTAAATAGCCCTGAGAAAAATGTCATGTATTACAAGCAATAAGTGACAGTCCCAGATATACGTTGATCCCTTTCAACATAAAGAATGAAGAATCCTGGGTTAACCTTCTCCACTTCCAAACCAGTGCCTTCCTGGAGTTAACAATTTCCTTTCACTTTCAACAGAGCAATGCCTGTGCCTTCTTCCCTACCAGGGCTTCCGATTTGAAAGCCTTCCTTAAACTTGTTTTGATCTTCCTTTGATTCTGAAATGCTCTGATTACATTTCGAAGTGGCTATTATTAATTAATGATGATGATCTGACTTAATGAAAGAGGGAATTAGTAAGCCATTCCCTGGCCACTACATAAAAAGAGGGAGTGCTAACAAGTGCTAATGGCCTGACAAGGAAATCTCACATCCCCCCCGAGTGTGTAACCCGCAGTCACATCCTGAAACATAACTAACCCGGGAGGCTGCTCTGAGCAAGTGGATGTCTGATCTTCCTGTCTATACTCAGATTTCTCAGTTGAATTCTTTCTAAAAAATAGGGCCTGCAGGCAGCATGCAGCTGGGGCCCAGAAATCCATGACTGGAAAAGCCAACCATCTTACCGTCGACTTAATAGTTGCATTACTGTGCAGCATAAACTGTTATATTATTATGTTATATTCTTTTATAACATTATATTTCATAATTTATTTATTTTTTTACCATTATTTTAAGACAGAGTCTCAGTTTTTCGCCCTGGGTAGAGTGCTATGGCATCATAGCTCACAGCAAACTCTTGGGCTCAAGTGATCTTGCCTCTGCCTCCAGAGTAGCTGGGACTACAGGTGCCTGCCATAAGGTCTGACTAATTTTTCTATTGGGTTTTTTTTTTTTGTTTTTTGCAGTTTTTGGCCAGGGCTGGGTTTGAACCCACCACCTCTGGCATATGGGTCCGGCGCCCTACTCCTTTGAACCACAGGTGTGGTCTGGGTTTTATTTATTTATTTATTTTTTTCTTTTTTGAGACAGAGTCTCACTATGTCACCCTAGCTAGAGTGCTGTAGCATCACAGCTCATAGCAACCTCAAACTCTTGGGCTTAAGCGATTCTCTTGCCTCAACCTCCCAAGTAGTTGGGACTATAGGTACCTGCCACAACGCCTAGCTATTTTTTGTTAAAGTTTGGCCAGGGCTGGGTTTGAACCCGCCACCCTTGGTGTATGTGGCTGGCACCAGAACCACTGTGCTATGGGTGCCAAGACTAATTTTTCTATTTTTAGTAGAGACAGGGTCTCTCTGTTCCTCAGGCTGGTCTTGAACTCCTGAACTCAAGCAATCCACCTGCCTTGGCCTCTCAGAGTGCTAGGATTATAAGCTTGACCCACCACACTCAGCTTGTTTCATAATTTATTTTATATTGCAGTTTATTCATTTGTTATCTATTGCACAAGAATTAAAACTCTGGATGGCACCTGTTGGCTCAGTGAGTAGGGCACCGGCCCCATATACCAAGGGTAGCAGGTTCAAACCCAGCCCCCAGTCAAACTGCAACAACAACAAAAAAATAGCCGGGTGTTGGGGTGGGCACCTATAATCCCAGCTACTTGGGAGGCTGAGGCAAGAGAACTGCCTAAGCCCAAGAGCTGGAGGTTGCTGTGAGCTGTGATGCCATAGCACTCTACTGAGGGTGACATAGTAAGATGTCTCAAGAAAAAAAAAAAAAAAAGAATTAAAACTCCCTCAGTGTAGGGTTCTGGTATCATTCACCTCCATATCCTCAGTGTCTGTAAGAGTACATGGGCTGGTTTGGCGCCGGTAGTTCAAGTGGCTAAGGTGCCAGCCACATACTTCAGAGCTGGCAGGTTCGAATCCAGCCTGGGCCTGCCAAGCAACGGTGACAGCTACAACCAAAAAATAGTTGGGTGTTGTGTCAGGCACCTGTAGTCCTAGCTACGTGGGAGGTGGAGGCAGGAGAATCGCTTGAGCCCAGGAGTTGGAGGTTGCTGTGAGCTGTGATGCCATAGTACTCTACCCAGGGCAACAGCTTGAGGCTCTCTGTCTCAAAAAAAAAAAAAAAAAAATTGAATTAGAAATAGACTTTTTGAGAATCCCTCTTCAGAAATTGGCTTTAGATGGATGAAGCTACCTGGTTCAACAGCCTTTTATTTTGAAAACAACAACTTTTTTTTTTTTTTTTTTGAGACAGAGTCTTACTTTGTTGCAGTCGGTAGTGTGTTGTGGCATCATAGCTCCCAGCCACCTCAAACTTTTGGGCTCAAGTGATTCTCTTCCCTCAGCCTCCCAAGTAGCTGGGACCACAATGCCCAGCTATTTGTTAGAGATGGTGTCTCACTCTGGCTCAGGATGGTCTCGAACCTGTGAGCTTAGGCAATCCCCCATCTCAGCCTCCCAAGTGCTAGGGTTACAGGCGTGAGCCACCTCACCTGGCCAACAACAGAACTACAGACATTACTTCTTTGTAGTGGGAGCTGTCCTGTGGATTGTAGGACATGTAGCAGCATCCCTGGCCTCTACCCACTAGATGCCAGTAGCACCCTGCCACCCACTGTGACAGCCAAAAATGTCTCAGACATTGCCCAATGTCCCCTGGAAGGCAAAACTTCTCCCCCTCCCTGCATTATGACCCATTGTTGAGGTTGGGCGAGATTACTCACATGTGTAATCCTAGCACTCTCAGGAGGCTGAGGGGGAGGATTGCTTGAGTTTAGGTGTTTGCGACCAGCTTGAGCAACAGTGAGATCCTGTCTTTACTAAAAATAGAAAAAAACTAGGGTGGCGCCTGTGGCTCATAAGGGATAGGGCGCCAGTCCCATATGCTGGAGGTGGTGGGTTCAAACCCAGCCTCCGCCAAAAACCACAAAAAAAAAAACTAGACTGGGGCATTGTGATGCGTGTCATAGTCCCACCTACTGAGGCTGAGGCAGGAGGATTGCTTGAGCCCAGGAATTTGAGGTTACTGTGAGTCAGGCTGATGTCAAGGCACTCTAGGCCGGGCAACAGAGTGAGACTCTTTCTCAAAAAAAAAAAGAGAACCACTGATGAATGTCCTCGTACAGTCCTGGCTGTTCAGGAAGCTGAGGTGGGAGGATCCCTTGAACCCAGGAGTTCAAGGCCAGACTGGGCAACATAGTAAGACCCCATATCTTTTGTTTCTTTTTTTGTGTGTGTGACAGAGTCTCACTATGTCACTTTCAGTAGAGTGCTATGGCGTCACAGCTCACAGCAACCTCCAACTCTGGGGCTTAAGCGATTCTCTTGCCTCAGCCTCCCAAGTAGCTGGGACTATAGGCTCCCACCGCAATGCCCGGCTATTTTTTTTTTTTTTTTCAGTGTTAATTTTTATTACTCAAAAAAAACTTCATTTTCTTATTTAGCTTTCTGACTCTGCGCTTGTGCCTTCGACACTTTCACAACGATTTTCTGCTCCTCAATAAGGAAAGCACGCTTGATCCTGTCACGAACACATTTAGCACACATGGAACCACCATAGGCCCTGCTGACATGTTTTTTTGTTTTAGACAACCTCATAAGAACTTTAG
>CAUYPK010073274.1:0-24595 GCA_963574355.1 Loris lydekkerianus | reverse complement strand
ATGAATATAAAGAAAAACCTCGTAAAGAATATAAATACATTCAGAAAAGGAATCAGACAATTGCTATATTGAAATATTAAGCAATAATAATAATAATAATAATGCAAAGAAAGTAACATTCACATTGTCAAATAAGAGTATATCTATTATAAAATGCTTTGACTCTGAGATTGAGCTTTCTGCACTGCCTTGGGGTGTCTGTTTTGAGTGAAATAGTAATAATAGCCAGTGAACCCCTGGCTATTATTACTCCAGGTCTCCAGGCTCTCTTTAGCTTTAAGTGTTGCTCAGTGGGCTGATTTTTCCTATGTTTCCCCTCCACTTCTTATCACTCACGCAGGAAGTGGCTAACCCCACTTCGACATAATTCTTATACGAGTTACCTGCTGAGTGCACCAACTGGTCTAATTAATCATTATGATTAGCCATCAGTGGATTTTAATACTCAAAAAAGACAGTTTAATTCCTTGTCCATTCTTACTTAGCTCAGTGATATAGGGCCATGTTCTTAGTAGACTGGGTTATTCAACATTCTTTTTCCTGCTTTTCCAGAGAACAGAGCACATCTTTGTTTTGAGTGTTTTGGATCGGTAGGCACTGCCCCACCTGTATTTTAAAAGTTTTTCCCAACTTTTTATTTCAGAAAATTACAAATACTAAAAAAGTTGCAAGAATAGTACAACAGACATCCATGTCCTTTTCTCCTGTGTTCACTAACTGTTAACAGGTGCTTCATTTGCTTTATTTTTCTCTCCATGCGTGTTATGTAGTCAACTGCTTTGCTTTCTGTGACCAGCTGAGTTAGAGCAGGGGTCCTCAAAGTTTTTAAAGAGGGGGCCAGTTCACTGTCCCTTAGACCGTTGGAGGGCTGGACTATAGTTTAAAAAAAAAAAAAAACTATGAACAAATTCCTATGCACACTACACATATCTTATTTTGGAGTAAAAAAAAACAAAACGGGAATATAATCACACCTCCACATGTGGCCTGCGCGCCATAGTTTGAGGACCCCTGAAGAGGATACTATGGCATACCACCCTAAATACTGCAGCATGTATCTTTCAAGAAAAAGGACATTAAAAAAAAAAAAAAAGGAAAAGGACATTATCCTATATAACCACACAATAATGATCAATTTACAAAATTTAATGTGGTTGCAATGTAATCTATTGTCTAGTATACATTCTGTGTTCCAGTGTCCTGGGTCATTCCACTGCTGTCCTTTAGAGCTTTATTATTATTTTTTTTAACCCAGTTTCCAGTTTGTGCTCAAACATTGTGTTTAGTAATGTTATCTCTTTAGTCTTGTTTGATCCAAAACTGTTCCTAAGTCTCATGAACTGTCCCACGACATGGACATTCACGGAGTTCAGGGTGCTTATGGATTGCCCCTCACTGATTAAATTCCAACATTTTAGGCATGAGCACAAGAAAGGTGATGTGTCCTTCTCAGGGCACAATGTCAGGTGGTCCATGAGGTCACGTGGTCCCTTTGTCGCCATGTTAAACTCCATAACGTCCTTAAGAGCTTAGCTCCAGTTTTTGAAATGGAAGCTTCGTCTGAGTCCTCCTTTTGGATTTTCTGTGTGATTGCATTTTGGAAGTAGTGTTAATAATAAAGCAACATAAATAACAGCATATCTAAGCATAGTTTTTTGAACTTTGCCTCTATTTACTATTTTTATACTTGTGATTTTATTTCAATAACTATTTTGGGATAAAATGGATAATTAAGCCCCAAACATAAACGTTCCATTAACATTATATAGGATTCTCTCCAGTCTTAGCATACACTTACTGTGTGTGTTTGCCCTTTGCAAGGCCATTGAGCCCTTTCAAATAAGACTGATTGAGAGCGCTTGGAGCCTGGAGAGTGAATTCCAGGTTAATATGTAAACAAGTGGAGCCATTGTTCTTTCTCTGATCTTTGGCCAAGACACTGCTTTTGGGTTGGGTGAGGCTCCCTTGATCTTGGCTATTGCCAGGTCTGGGGCAAGCTCCAAATATTTACATCCAGCCTAACGTGGGAAGGTCAAGCTGCGGGGAGTGGGACACCGCCTCAGCCACATCTGTGCAAGGAACACCACTGACTTCTGCTCCCTCCTGCAAGCCCTCTGCAAAGTTTGTCCCAGCCTCTGAGTTAGTACTTAGCACTTTGGTTAATTTCCATAAGTAAACCAACAAACAAGAAGCGGAGAAGATCACATATATAGGGCCTAGGAGGGAGGTGTTCTCCGTACTTGAAAGTTTGGCTGATGCTAGTAGCATTTCTTGTGTTTGACTCATTCCTGCAACACAGGAAAGTGCACAAATGTTTTCCTTAATTCTCCAGATCATCTTTCTACTTGCCTAACGTCTGTTTCCTTTCTTTCTGGGCCATAAAAGTTGAGAACTTTTTCTCTGTTCCATGTTGAATTTGTATCTGGATTTATCTAAGAGGAGGACTCTTAAGAGAGAATCCATATAGAAATCCAGCATAGAACAGAGAAAAAAATCCAAGATTTTGTCACAGCTCACCCTTACTAATGTCTACAACAGGAAGTAAATAGGTGAAGTCAGGCCAGGCATGGGGGCTTCACAATTAAAATCAACAAAGGACTATTCTGTGTAATTAAAAATGTCATGATGGAGCCAGGTGTCATGATGGGGCCAGGCATAGTGGCTCACACCTATAATCCTAGCACTCTTGGAGGCTAAAGCAGGTGGATTGCCTGAGCTCACCAGTTTGAGCCCAGCCTGACCAGAGCGAGACCCCATCTCTAAAAATAGCCAGGCGTTGGGGGGGGGCGCCTATAGTCCCAGCTACTCGGGAGGCTGAGACAAGAGAATAGCTTGAGCCCAAGAGTTTAAGGTTGCTGTGAGCTATGATGCCATGGCATTCTACTGGGGCAACAAAGTGAGACTCTGTCTCTAAATAATAAATAAATAGGCAAGGTCAATAACTAGAATTCTGTGAATGGTGTGCATATTACTGCTGAGGTGGATTGTTCGAGGCTTTCTTTTAGATGAGAGATGTCAGTGTCTAAAAACATTTTCTAACTTAGGCACAGGTTACACTCTAGTCTTTCAAATGGCTTTTTCTCCCTCTGTTCCTCTACTTTAAACAGTTCTGATTGACTCTTTTCATTTAACTTTTTTATAGAGATGGGGTCTTGCTATGTTGCTCAGGCAGGACTCAAACTCCTGGGCTTAAGCAAACCTTGCACCTCAGCCTCCCTAGTGGGTGGGGCTACAGGTGTGCACCACCACACCCAGCTTGTTGACTCTTGTATGTTAGAGCAGATTTAGCCCAAGAGCCCGGAGAATGCTGAGTGGACAGTTTTATTTCTTGGCTCTGTTGATGTTTGTCTTGTGGCTTTTGTTGTTGGTTTTTCTTGGTTTTGTTTTTTTCAGTTAATATCCATAACTTTTGAATATAATTGCCTGGGTAATTGACTTAGCCCACCCAGGGTCTAGTTTCTTCTTGTGGGAAAGGGATGCTTGATAAGATACTCTTCAAGATTTCTTGCACTTTATTATCATAGTTATTTATGATCTAAAACTTTAAGATTGAATTTTTCTTTTCCTTTTTCAGATTGAATTTTCCTAGAGATGGGGAAAGTGTTTCATTCCTTATGGTTTTTAAAATGTCGCTTTCATACAGATCAGGAGTAACCAAGTTCTCGTTGAATGAACAGAATGAACAGCAGGAGTAATATACTTTTCTTTAATCTCTTACTAACCAGTATTTTGGGTTTGTGCTATACCGAACAACACTTCCTCGAGATTGCAACAGCCCAACACCTCTCTCTTCACCCTTCAATGGAGTCCATGATCGGGCCTACGTCTCTGTAGATGGGGTAAGACTCTCCTTTGAACTGTGCATTTTTGCCCCAAGGGAGATGATTAGTCTGCACGTGTTAACTTGGCATTTAGACCTTTGTTCACCTTGTCAACCTCGGGCTCTGCCCCTCTTCTTGATGTCCCTTAGCTGTGCCTTTCACTTGCTGTGGGGCCTCACTCATTCACCATTTTCCTGGAATATATGCACCTTCCATCTTAACCCTCGGGGTCCCATCCTCTCAGAAGCTTTCTGTGTGTCTGTGCTCCAAAACCGTTCTCCTATGACTGACCCTAGCATGTTACCCATACATTCTTTGCTCCTTAGGCAAAGAACATTTCTAGCTCAGTTTTATGCATGCCACTAATCAAACTGTATTAAACTTTGTGCCTCTATCCTGCATGAGAAATTATATTTTGAAAGATTGCTTATGACAATTATCACTAAAATGCACAAAGAACTTGGCTTCATAACAAAGTGAAGATACATTTTAGGATTTCCACTCCTCCCACTGAAACGATCATATGAAAAAAACGCATTAAAAGATTTTCCTGGGTGGTGCCTATAGCTCAGTGAGTAGGACGACAGCCCCATACATATACTGAGGGTGGCAGGTTCAAACCCGGCCTCGGCCAAACTGCAACAAAAAAATAGCCGGGCGTTGTAGTGGGCTCCTGTAGTCCGAGCTCCTCGGGAGGCTGAGGCAAGAGAATCGCCTAAGCCCAGGAGTTGGAGGTTGCTATGAGCTGTGACCCTACAGCACTCTACTGAAGGCGACAAAGTGAGACTTAAGTCTCTAAAAAAAAAAAAAAAAAAATTTTTTTTTTTTCCTGATCAGGAAAATTTGTTTAGAAAACATGAGGTTCAGATATTTCTATTCTCTTGTAATCAACAGCTTTCACTGCAATGGGAGCAAGTTAAAGATCTAACCTTTTAACTTAGGAATATGTTGCTGATAAGACATCTGCTCCTGTGCTTCATTCTTTTATATAATTTTTGTGGCTAATGCATCATATCAGATATTTTTGAGGTGAGATTACACAACCTAACTCTCTGATTTTATCTTGTTTATCTGATTAGGTCTCAGCTCTCTATGTTGTTTGGAAACTGTTTTTTTTCATGGCTGACTTTTGCACTGTGAGAACACAAAGCAGTTCCTTTAGTAGGAATCCTTCGCTGGAAATTTGCCTCCATTCTTTTCCATTAAAAATAAATGCACAATTCCTTCTGAACCACAGTTTTATATGAAAAGAAAAAAAATAGACGTACAGTAAAATATTCAAGGGCAAAGGAAACCAGCCTGGACCTTCCCTGGCAATTTTTCTAGTTAGGAAACAGGGATGGGGGACCCTGCCTGTGGCTTGGGCTAAGGAGCAGTCAAAGCATTCTTCATCAGGTTGGACACTTCAGGCAGGAAGATGAGTGCTCAATTAACAGCATGCTGCTTTTCCCCACTGATCTTCTTGCTGTCAATTCTATTCTCATTTGGCCTTGAACCCACAGGTCCCCCAGGGAATCCTTGCGCGAAACAGTGTGCTCACTCTGAACATAACAGGAAAAGCTGGAGCCACTCTGGACCTTCTGGTGGAGAACATGGGACGTGTGAACTATGGCAAATATATCAAAGATTTTAAGGTAGGGGAGGCCATACTGTTAGGAATGAGAGTTCAAGGGTTAGCAAGATTGTGAGGTTTTGACAGTCTGAGAAATTTTTGTATATCCATTTAAAAACTTTCATATATATAGTCTTTCCCTCTAGCCTATTAATGTAAAGCAGTCTTTACATTATTTTTTATATTCCTAAACTCAGTGTTTTTGTTTTTGAGACAGAGTCTCAAGCTGTCACCCTAGGTAGAGTGCCGTGGCGTCACAGCGCTCAGCAACCTCAAACTCCTGGGCATAAGCAATTCTCTTGCCCAGCTTCCCAAGTAGCTGGGACTACAGGTGCCTGCCACAATGCCAGGCTCTATTTTTCGGTTGCAGTTGTCATTGTTGTTTTAGCTGGCCTGGCCTGGGTTCGAACCCACCAGCCCAAGTGTGTATGTGGCTGGTACCCTACCCACTGAGCTATAGGCACTGCCTGTTGTTTTGTTTTTTGTTTTTTGGGTTTTTTGGGTTTTTTGAAACAGAGTCTCAAGCTGTCACCCTCGGTAGAGTGCTAGGGCATCACAGCTCACAGCAACCTCAAACTCCTGGGCTTAAGCAATTCTCTTGCCTCTGCCTCCCAAGTAGCTGGGACTACAGGCACCTGCCACAACGCCCAGCTATTTTTTTGTGTGTTACAACTGTCATTGTTGCTTTAGCTGGCCCAGGCCAAGTATAAACCTGCCAGCCTCAATGTATGTGGCTGGCGCCCTAACCACTGAGCCACGGGCACCGCCAACTCAATGTTTTGATATATGTATACATTGTGAGATGATCATCACAGACAAGCTAGTTAACATCATAGAGGCAATTTGTAAAAGCGCATAAAAGGTTTGAATAGTGAACATTTCCTGATTTGATTTTTAGCCTTGTTTTGAAGAGCTGTTTTCCTCCCTAGGGTAATGAGAAAGTTGAGCTTTGCAAACAGAACCTTTCCCTTGTGTTTGAGTTTGTTCATCCTATAGGAAGAAACAAAAGGAATGTGCCATCCCACGGTTATCTTCCTCTGCTTAAAAATCCCACCCAGCTCACTGAAGGCACTGTTTTGCCAACAGAGCCAGTTGAGCATTCGGTCTGTTCTGTGCTGTGGGTTTGGATGTTGGGGGTTCATCAGTCCATGATGACTCTGCAATTGTAGAAAGCCTTTTCCCTTAGCACACTGCCTCTCCCCTCTTACCTCTGCCCAGATGTCTAGACCAAATGTATTTTTCTAACAGATATTTTTGGAGCATTATTCAACAAACACATGTTACCCTCACACTAATGCGAGATGCTCCACAATGTGTTTTGGGGAAAGTGAAGATATTGCGACGCAGACTCCCCCCAGGGTAGCCCACCATCTTCCTGAGAACAGAAGAATTCATTGAGGAAACTGTGACACCAGCTAGTCTAAGGCAGGACAGGTGTCTGGGGCTACTTCCTGACCCGCTTGGTGGCAGTTCAGAGACAAGGCAGTTACACAGTTAGGGTACAGCTGTGAGCCAGCCACCTCCAGTGTAAATGTCTCTCTTGTAGTCCTTGTGTTCAGGCTGTCATGAGTGGCCTTCCTGCCTGGCTCTCACCGGCCACACAGACCGTGGAGTAATTAAGAATCAGTTGTGTAGTCTCTGGGTCCCCCATGCCTGGCAAAGAACCTGACGCACAGCTGCCTGGTTAATGCTTATCGAATTACTAAATGGCCATTTGAGTGAGACTCAGTATTCAGCATCCTGCTGGGAGTGGAGAAGATCCCTATATATAAGGAAGGAGGAGTTAGATGAGCCGTGCCAGGCTGCCTGACTATGGGTGCTGCCCAGTTCCCAGCTCCCAATATACATGTAAGGTTTGCTATCACCATCATTACCCTTCACGTCCTTTCACGGTATCAAAGTTGCCCACTTATGCTGCCTGATTTGGTCCTCACGGCAGGTGAATGGACTCAGGTTGACCATGCCCGTGAGGACCTACTGAGGTGCTCCAGGTCAACACTCACCCCCGGCTATATCCATCACCTGCTCCTGCCCCCGGTGGTTCTCCTGTTCTTCAGATTCCATCTTTCCTCCCATTCTAGCAGTGGCTCAGAACCAAATACTGAAGGCTGAGGAATTCAAGGTCAGACCCTATGGCAGGCAGCCCCTTTTCTGTAGAAGCAGAAACTCTGGCCCTTTTGTGGAAACATCTTGACCTCCAATGGAGAGAGAAAGCTGTGCTTTGGGAAACACATCTCTTTCCAAGGACTTGTGATACTCCCTCAAGCTAAACCCATGTTGCTTTGAGGTCCCTCAAGCTAAACCCATGTTGCTTTGAGGTCCTAGAGTTTGAGTCTCATTTCCTGTCGATGTTTTGTATACTAGTTTGCTTTTCCCTGGAGTTGAGGGTTGGGATGCAGAGACACATGAAGCCTTTCTCTTTCCCTCCCCAGTTCATTGGACTATTTCTCTTTTTTCAGGGCTTGGTTTCTAATCTGACCCTTGGCTCCAGTATCCTCACGGGCTGGACAATGTTCCCGCTGAACACTGAGGATGCAGTGCGCAGCCATCTGGGGCTCTGGGATGGCAAGGATGTCAGGCACCAGGGTAAAGCCCACAGCTCATCTAACTACACGCTCCCAGCCTTTTATGTGGGGAACTTCTCCATTTATAGTGGGGTCCCAGACTTGCCCCAGGACACCTTTATCCAGTTTCCTGGATGGACCAAGGTATGTGACCTTATGGGAAGGGTTTGAATTCAAGCTTCAAACATCTGGGTTTTAGTGACCGAGAAAGAATAAAAAACAGCCATTAAGGCCAGATGTGGCACACCTATAGTCCCAGTTACTCGGGAGGCTGAGGCAGGATTACCTGAGCCCAGGAGTTAGAGGTCGATGTGAGCTATGAAGATGCTACTACGCTCTAGCTCAGATAACAAAAAATGAGACCCTGTCTCGCTTAGTTAAAACATAAACCAGGGCTGGGCTTAGTGGCCCACATCTGTAATCCTACCACTTTGGAAGGCTGAGGTGAGTGGATCCCTTGAGACTAGGAATTAAAGACCAGGCTGAGCAAGAATAAGACCCCATCTATAAAAAAGATAGAAAAATTAGCTGGCCATGGTGGCTCATACCTATAGTCCCAGCTACTCAGGGGACTGAGGTAGGAGGATTGCTTCTTGAGCCCAAGGAGCTCAAATCTGCAGTAAACTGTGATGATGTCACTATAGTGTAACTCAGATGGCAGAATGAGACCCTGCCTCTAAATTAATTAATTAAAATTAAAATTAAAATATTTGATCTTCAAAAGACATTAAGAAAGTGAAAATCTAAGCCACAGACCCGGAGAAAATAATTTTTAAATCCTGAATCTAACAAAAGATATGTATCTAGAATTTGTAAAGAATTCTTATGACTCAGTAATAGGCACACAGTCCAATCCAAAAGCAGGCAAAGAACTTGAATAGACATTTGACCAAAGAAAGTATACAAATGGCTAATATGTACATGAGAAGTTGCTTAATGTCCAACATAATTAATCATTATGGAAATGCAAGAAAAAAACAGAATGAAATACAACTTCACACCCATTAGAATGAGGGACAGTCAAATGTTGGCAAGGATGTGGAGCAAATGGAATCTTCCTGCCTTCTTGGTAGGAATGTAAGATGGTACAAACATTCTGGAACATAATTTGGCAGGTTCTTCCAGGGTTAAATACAGGGTGGCCATAAAGTTCATGTGCAATTTAAAATAGTTACAACCACCCTGTATAGGACCCAGCAATTACACTCCTAGGTCTATACCCAAGAGAAAGGAGAACACATATAAATACTTATATGCAAATATACAATATTATTTACAGAAGTATTATATACAGTAATGTCCTTCATAATAACTACAACTGGAAATATAGTAGCGCCTCTGTGAGTTGATCAGCCAAGGGACTGTAACAAACTGTAACAAAGATGGTCAACAAAAGGAACTAGACCTACTGTACTGTGGTGCATGTCTGATCTATGAAAATTAGGTCAACTTAAGGAGGTGGTTAACATAGGGAGGAGGTCAGCTATGGAGGTCCTCCTGTAATTCAAATGTCCACCAAGTTATGACAAAATGTGGTATATCCATGAATGGAATGCTAGTTTCAGTAAAAAGGAACAGAGTACTAATATGTGCCACAACATAGATGAATCCAAAAATATTATGCAGAGTAAAAGAAGCCAGACACAAAGGGCCACGTATTATATGACTTCATGTATATGAAATTCAGAAAAGGCAAATCTATAAAAACAGAAAAATGAATGCTTGCCTAGGGCTGAGAGAGGAATGGAGAGGGGCTGTAAATGGGTATGGGGTTTCTTTGGGAGCGTTGGAAATGTTATAAAATTGTAATGATTGCACAGTCTTCTAAATTCATGTACTTGTTTTGTCCCCCTCACATGGTAATCTTGGTGAATACACACCTGGAATTTGTAGCTTTGATATCCTCTCTCTGGCCACATGTTTCCATCCCCCAGCTTTCATGCCTACCAAGCTGCTCTTCCATCTTACTAATGACCTGAAACTCTCCACCATTAAGGCCACAATTCCTCCTCTCCAGCCTAGTGGTCACCATTGTCCTTTTTTAATAACCTCCAGTTTACTTGTCCCCTTGTTTTTCCATCCCCTCCCTTGCTCATCTTCTAGTTTAAAGGGGTCCAGCATTGGCCCTCTCTTCACCACTCCTGAGCTCTACTGGAGGACCTGTCCAGTGCACTCATCATGGCCATGATGCCCTCCCAGGCTCCCACCTCCAGAAGCCCTTGGTCTCTCTCTGCTGCCTTCCCCGCCTTGACACCCTCCTGAAGTCACCTTCTCTCTCTCCCCACCCCCTCCACTGAAGGCTCCTCCTGACTGCTATCAGGTATAAGTCCTTTGTTTCTTCAGCTTCCTGTCAGACTTATCTCTCTGCCTCACCCTCACTTCCTGCCCAGTGGCCTCCAGCAGGACCTCTGAGCTCTGAATCCCCTCCCCACCTTCTTCCTCTGGGCCAAGATCCTGTTCTCATATTTCCTCTACCTGCATCCTCTCAGCTTTTTTATCTGTCTGCCAACTCCCATTTTGTAGCCAAAAAGTGATTAACTAGAGGCTCTAGGGGCTAAAAACAAAGTAAAGCCCTCCCTGGGTCTTCCCCCTTTTGCTAGCAAGCACCCTCTTGTTCCCTTGCCCCCCCCCCCCTTGCTCTCCCCTTCTTCTGTAGTAGAAGCAAAGGTGTAGAAATGGCAAAGTGTGGGACACTTTTGGAGGTCGGAGGTGGTTCGTCCTGGCTAGGTCATGAAAGTGCCACATCCAAGAGTGGCCATGACACAAGCATTCTGCTCAGCACTTCATAGGCACTATCTCCTTGTTCATCAAAAGAGGCACATGTGGTAGGTTGTCCTACTGTCTGCAGTTCACAAATGAGCAGCTGAGACTTAGAAAGCTAAATGACTCGACAAATTATAGAAGCACCCACTGGAACAGGTATCTGAGCCCCAAGTGTGTCTTGAAGGCCCACGTGAAAGGCAGGCAGCATTGTACGCGCCTCGAAGGCTGATGAGGAGCTTGTGCTGATTATCTAGGCAGGAGCTCTTTACCTATTTGGTCAGGCTGATAAATACTCCACGTCTTTATGCTTGAAAAGTTTATATACATACAGTATCTATCAATTTGTCAGAGAGTTGAAGCCTCCCCAAAGCCCATCTAAAACGTATGTTCACTCAAAAGTGTGTACCCAAATGTTCATAGCAGCATTATTCGTAATTGTCAGAAGAGGGAAACAGCCCATTGTCCATCAGCTGATGAATTTGGATAAGCACAATATGCTACTTCCATACATTGGAATGTTACTTGGCAATAAAAGGAAATGAAGTACTTAATACATGGTACAACATGAAAGAACCTTGAAAATGTTATGCTCAGTGAAAGAAGCCAGTCCCCAAAGACCGTGTATTGTGTGACTCCACTTATATGAAATATAAGATTTCAGTGGTTGCCTGAAGATTTGTGGTTGCCTAGAACACAGGAAGAGGAGTATTGGGGGAGATAGACTGAAAGTGTCTCTTTTAGAGATAATGAAAATACTCTAAAATTTACGGTCGTACTGTTAGCTCTGCCGTAGACTAAAACCTGCTGAATCGTGTGGTATGTGAGTTATATCTCTTTTTTTTTTTTTTGAGACAGAGTCTCACTCTGTCACTCTGGGTAGAATGCTGTGGAGTCATCCCTCACAGCAACCTCAAACTCTGGTGTCAAGAAATCCTCCTGTCTCAGCTTCCTGAGTAGCTGGGACTACAGATGCCCACCACAACCCCTAGCTGGTTTTTCTACTGTTAGTACAGATGGCGTCTCTCTCTTGCTCAGGCTGGTTTTGAACTCCTGAGCTCAGGCGGTCCACCCACCTTGGCCTGCCAAAGTGCTAGGATATAATTTAAAAAAAAAAAAAAACCATAATGAGGGGCTGAAAAATTCCCTTATTTTACCTATTCTTGCATCTTGCTTTTGCATATTTCTTTGTCAGTCAGCCTGGCACATGGCTCACACCTGTAATCCTAGTACTCTGCGAGGCCAAGGGAGGAAGATTGCTTGAGTCAGGACTTCAAGAGGAGCCTGAGCATGAGTGAAACCTCATCTCTATTTAAAAAAAAAAAAAAAAGAAAAAAGAAAAACTAGCCTGGCATTGTCGTGGGCACAAGGTTGCTGTGAGCTATGATAATTCCACGGCATTCTAGCCTGGGCAACAGAGCAAGACACTTTCTCTCAAAAAAAAAAAAAAAAAGAATATTTCTTTACCTTCTTAAATAGAATATATGGGACTTTTAAAATGCTGTCAGTGTTAATCATTTGTTCTCAAGGGGAGATGGAGATATGGACAGACTATAGGAGGACCAGATTTGGGCCATGGAGAGTGGAAATTGCGGGGAAAGGTTTGATCTTCCTCCATGGAGTAGGACATGTGTGCAGAGGGATTGACCTTTTCAAATGTGTGATATAATAAGAAACATATTTGGTCTTTATCTCAGTTCTAGACTCCTAGAACCCTTGGAATTTTCTGAATGGTAGGAGTGTCTTTTGTTATTCATAACATGCCCCTTTCAGTCCTCACACCTGTAATCCTAGTACTTTGGGAAGCTGAGGGGGAAGGATCATTTGAGGACAGGAGTTGAGGAGACCAGACTGGGCAACATGGTAAGTCCTTCATCTCTGCAAAAAATTTTAAAATTTAGCCAGATACTACAGGAGCTGCCTGTGGTCCCAGCTAATCAGGAGGCTGAGGCAGGGAGAGTCCTTGAGGAGTTGGAGATTGCAGTAAACTGTGATCATGCCACTGCATTCCAACCTAGGTGATGGAGTGAGACCCCCATCTCACAGAAATAAAAAAAAAAAAAAAGCCTTTTACAATAACACATGAGTTGATATCCATGAGGTGATCTAGGATGAAGCCCCTAGATAGCTGTAGGGTAGGGACTAGTCACCAGAAAGACCAAGCGATTAGAGGGTTAGAACGTTCAGTTTCACCCCCTGACCTAGGGGAAGAGAAGAAGTGGGGAAGGAGCTCTATAAAAACTCTTGAGTGAGTTTCAGAGAGCTTCTGCATGGGTGAATACATAGAGGTACCAGAAGGATGATTTGTTCCATGCCAGCCTGTCCCCAAATCACTTGCCCTAGGCTTGTCTTCCATTTGGTTCGTCCCAGTTTGTGTCTTTTATAGTAAATCAGTAAATATAAGTAAAGCATTTTCCTAAGGTTTGTGAGGCATACCAAATTATCAAACATGAGGAAGCAGTTATGAGAATCTCCAATTTATAGCCGGTTGGTCAGAAGTGTAGGTGGTCTAAGACGTGCACTGGCATGTGAAGTGGGGGAGTCTTGTGGGACTGAGCCCTTTATTTCATAGAATCTGGCACTGAATCCAGGTAGATAGTGTCCAAATTGAATTGTTGGATACTCAGCTGGTGTTCAGAGAATTGTCTGGTGTCAGAAAAACACCCCAGAAAGGGTAAGGAAAGGGGGGATAGAAAATTCAGTTGAAGAGATGATTTTGTGGCCTCATTAACCAAGGAGTTTGGATGTTATTTTGAGAATGTTGTAGGTTAGAATGAGAAGGAAGTTTTATGCATTGAAATGATACACTCAGACAGGGCACCAGTGTGTGGGGTGTACCAGGGAGGGGAAGTACTTGATGACTGGCTGTTGAGTATGTGAACACTGGAGAAGGACCCTGCCAGTGGGGAAGACACCATAATTTCAGATAGTTAATTAGGAAGAAAATAAATGGGATAATGTAAGACAAAGTGAGCTGTGGGAGATGAAGATGTTGCTAGTTTATGTGGTGTATTAGCTAGTTATTGCTGTGTAACAGATTCTCTTAAGCCTCATAGCTTTAGACAGCAATAAACATTTATTATCTTCACAGTTTCTGTGGATCAGGAATTTGGGACTGGTTTGGCTGGGTAATTCTGAAGCAGGATTTTTCGTGAGTTTACAGTATGAAGGCTTGCCTAGGGCTGCAGGATCTACTTCCAAGGTGGCTCCTTGTGTGATTGGTCATTTGGTGCTGGCTGTTGGCAAAAGGCCCCAGCTCTTTCCCACATGAACCTCTCACAGGCTGCTTGAGCGTCCTCGTGACATGGCAGCTAGCTTTTTCCAGAGGGAGTAATCCAGGAAAGAGAGAGGCAGCCACAAACTATCTTTTATTTATAACGTAGTCTCAGAAGTCACACAGTGTCACTTCTGTCACATGTCCCTTGGTTAAAAGAGAATTGTTAAGGTCTAGTCTCTATTCATGGTATGGAAATTAGTTTCTGCCTTTTTGAAGGAGAAATGTTGAAGAATTTATGGGCATATTTTGAAACTACCACACACAGGGTGGTCAAGAGATGCCTCAAGAAGAGGTGATGGTTGAATGAGACCTGAAGGGTAAGACTGAGTCATCCATGTAAAGAGCTGGAGGAAGAACTTTCCAGGACCAGGGAGCCATGGGTGAAAGGTCCAGAGAAAGAAAGATCTGGGGAGCAAGAGGGAGAGTGTGGGGGATGAGAAGATGGGGTGGGGGGACACAGCATCAGGTGATGTGAATGAGGAGTTGTGCTTCTGTTTGATGTTAAACAGGGAGTGAAAGAACTGACTGACATTTAAAAGATCACTTCTGCAGTGGGGATTAGATTACAGCAGGGCAAGCTGGGATCCCTGATGAGAAGCTATTGTAGTCATCCTGAAAAAAATTGTGGATTTGGATGTTGACTGAGAAGTGCAAGATTTGTAAAGAAGAGAGAAGGGAAGATCTGCTGAAGGATTAGGTGTAGGGTTTGAGAAAAAGAAGCGTTTAGGAGGACCCCAAAGTTTTTGGTCTAAGGAACTAGAGAGATGGAGTTAGGGTTAGGATTTCTGAGGTGAGGAAGACTAGAGGAAAGCAGGTGGTGGTCAGAAGCTCTGTTTGGGGCATGTTCATCTCAATTACTTACTGATCATCAAGAAGGAGCTACTTTCTCTTGGTCATCAAAGAAGTGGCCATAAAGTCTGGAAACAGCAAAAACATAAAATAAATAAAATTGCATTCAATTCAATGAGATATTATGTCATCTGTTTCCAGACTCAGTGACCATCCTCTAGAAGACCTGTTACTCTTGAGTCTAAACATTAATCTGTACAAGTCAGGAGGTGAGTTAAAATGTAAGTTACAGGTCCATGTGCAGTGCCTGTTATGGGAATGCAGAACTGGGTCTGGAGCTGTTAGGAAAAGGATTCAGCTAGTGAGACTAACTCCTCTGAATGGAGGGAAGAGGTAGAAGCGACTCTCCTGCTCCCCTACTCTTCTGGAGCTGTTCTTGCCAAGGCCACTAGCAGCAACATGGTGATACGTTCCCCAGACATTCTTCAGGCCTCGTGTACTTGACCTCTTGGCAACTTCTGACATGAATAACCACTACTTCCTTGCCAAACTCTTCTCCTGACTTATGTGACCAAACTTCTTCTGGTCTTTGTTCCTTCTGAGATTTCTCTTTCAGCTTCTGTTTTGCAGTCCTTAGGAGTTTGTTCTGCTTTTCGTGCACGCGCGTGCGTGTTTGTGTGTGTGTGTGTGTGTGTGTGTGTGTGTGTGGTGTCATAGCTCACAGCAATCTCAAACTCTTGGGCCAACCAATCCTCTGGCCTCAGCCTCCTACAGATACGGTCTTAACTCTTGCTCAGGCTGGTCTCAAACTCAGCTCAAACAATCAACCCACCTTGGCCTCGCACAGTGCTAGGATTATAGGCATGAGCCACTGCACCCAGGTTCTTCTTGCACTTGTGAGGAAAGTCATTCTCTCAGATATGCTGGGCATACCCAAATATCCATTTTCAGCTCAGCTCTTACAAGCTCTGGAGCAGCGCCTCCTACAGCCAGTACGAACCTATCATTGGGGTGCTCATAGGTACCACTAACCTGATAGGCGTAAAACAGAACTCTTCCTCCTGACCCCTGAAAGCTGTTCTGTTGCCAGAGAAGTTGATCCAGGGAGGAAGAAAGGAACTGGGACTTGAGTGTGGCAGTAGGAATGAAGGAGAAGGCCCAGCTGTGGGAAACACTCACTGGCGCATCCGAGAGCTTCCCCCAGGCCAGTGACGGTGCTGAGTGCTCACAGTGCCTTTTCACTTAGTCGTTCACAGCAGCTCTGAGAGAGGCACAGACGTGGCTCTGTGGGGCAGGAGCCCTAACAGGATTTGGTGATTGGTTAGTGAAAGAAGAACTGACTAGTAGAACATGACACTACTATTTTTAACCTGAGTTCATAAACATCATTTACTTTCCTGAAAAGTGTTAATAGCATGCTTAAGCACCTGTTGCCACAAAGATGTGTATCATTTAGCTTTTGATGTATAACAAGCCACCCAAAACTATGGTTTAAAACTATTTAGCTCATGATTTTTGAGTATTGGCAGACAAGGTGGTTCTTCTGCTGGTCTTGGCTGGGCATGACCACCTGGGTACAAAGAAGATGAGAACCTGGCTCTCTCATCACACAGCAAGCTCATGATTGGGTGGGGTTCCAAGAAAGAAGGAAATGTGCAGGGTTCTTAAGGCCCAAGTCAATTTACACGTGCCCTCTTCTGCAATCTTGGGCCAAAACAAGTCTCTACACAAGCCAGATCCAAGGAATGGAGAAACAGATTCTCCTTCTTGCCAGAAGGAGCTGCAAATATAATAATTATGACCACTTTTTCAATGTGCCATGGGATCTACCTGTATGACCCTACTTTTGTTTCCAATTTTAAGCTTTTTTTTTTTTTTTTTTGCAATTATGCTTACCTCCTACAAGAGCTGCTATTTCCATCTAATTCAGTTTCTAGTCACAAGTCCTACAAACTTGGAAACTAGATAAGCAGAATTCTGTCAACAATTATATATTAATTTCACAACCACCCTTGTTAGACATGTGTATAAATGGGTAAAAAGTAAAAAGGCTCTTACAAATTTTAATTCACTCGCTTTGTAACAAATATTACACAGCTGCCCTGCGGTAAGCTTTGCTTACCAGTTCTCAGCTTGGTTCCGGGTATGTGTGGGGGCTTGGTGGCTGTTGTCAGATAAGGTCTTACATTAAAACAATAAACCGATGATGGATGATGTTGGGAGTTGAGAAGGAGAAGGGATTTTTATTTGTGTTGTGGTGAGATGCAATTCATCTTTTATGATATTACTTTATGCATTTGATAGCTTCAATTCTATTTGGGTCTGTCCCCAAATACAAAGAAGACATGGAGTTATTTAACTGTGTTACTCTAAGATGAAGGAGGAAGCAAAGGAGTGTGGTTTGCATGAGCTGCAGAGCCTTTGGGGTCCTGAAGGAAGGGGAGAAAGAGTTTTCTCCTGTGTACTTCACTGAGATCTATTTAACATCTTTTCTCTAAGCAAGCCCCCCCACTATTTTATGGGGGCTTTGTTGTTGTTGTTGTTGTTGTTGTTGTTTTATTTTATCGCCCTTGGTAGAGTGCCATGGCGTCACAGATCACAGCAACCTCCAACTCCTGGGCTTAGCCAATTCTCTTGTCTCAGCCTCCCGAGTAGCTGGGACTACAGGCACCCGCCACAACGCCCAGTTGTTGCAGTTTGGCCAGGGTCAGGTTCGAACCCGCCACCCTCAGTATATGAGGCCGGTGCCCTATCCACTGAGCCACAGGTGCCGCCCATTTTGTTGTTTTGATTCTCCTCTTTCTTTTTTTGGTTCTCCCAAGTTAGCATCCAGTAATACATGGTAATACATGAGCGAAGTATGAAAAGGCCTTTTAACCTTGAGAACTAGATTTTATCTTTTATGTTGTAAGTCCTGCAAGTGTCTAAAGGTCTTTCAGAGTCAACATTCAACCTCAGCTTATTGTTGTTTTGAAAAGAACTCCTGAAAATTTTTGAAAATTTTTAAACTATGACTTAAAACAGTATCGAAACTTTTGTTTTAAATTCTTATGAGAAGATTGTATTTATCCAGATAATTTTAAACAGACAGACACGCACACACACAATCTAATCTGTCTGATCAATGAAGAAGTAGGTCAGGCATTTCCGGGAACCTCACATTTATTAAAACTACTACTATGTCCTGGGTGATAATAGCAAAGGCTTGGGAGTCTGCCAGAAGTCAAGCCATGGTCAGAGAAAGTCAGACTTCATCATGGAACTATTTTAGCAGTGGCTGCCCCGGGAAGCCCCAGAAACCACTAGTGTTCACTCTGTAAATGCTTGGTCCCAGGGGGGCTCACTTCATTAAGAGTATGTTTTTCAGGCAGCACCCATAGCTCAATGGGTAGGGCACCGGTCACATACACCAGGGCTGGCGGGTTCAAACCCATCCTGGTCCAGCTAAAACAGCAATGACAACTGCAACAACAACAACAACAAAAAAAAATAGCCAGGCGTTGTGGCAGGCACCTGTAGTCCCAGCTACTTGGGAAGCTGAGGCAAGAGAATCGCTTAAGCCTAAGAGTCTGAGGTTGCTGTGAGCTGTGACACCATGGCACTCTACCCAGGGCTACAGCTTGAGTCTCTGTCTCAAAAAAAAAAAAAAAAAAGCATATATTTTTCTGGGTATGGCGGCTCATGCCTGTAATCCTAGCATGAGGAAAGGCTGTGGTGGGAAGATCACTTGAGGGCAGGACTTTAAGACTAGTCTGGGCAAGAGCAAGGCCCTGCCTTTACAGAAAATAGAAAAATTAGCCAGGCATGGTGGTGCCTGCCTATAGTCCCAGCAAGCTGAGAGGCTGAGGCAGGATTGTGTGAGCCCAGGAGTTTGAGGTTGTAATGAGCTATGATGATCCCACTGCACTCTAGCCCAGTGTATAGAAGACTCTGTCTCAAAAAAAAAAAAAAAAAAAATTATTAAATTTTAAGCTTTTTTAATTCTGTGAAGGCAAAAGTGGAAACCTAATAAACACATGTATATGAAAAAAAAAAGGTATCCCTTTTGGGCGGCGCCTGTGGCTCAGCAAGTAGGGCGCCAGCCCCAGGTATAAGGGTGGCAGGTTCAAACCTGGCCCCAGCCAAACTGCAACAACAAATAGCCGGGTGTTGTGGCGGGTACCTGTAGTTTCAGCTTCTCGGGAGGCTGAGGCAAGAGAAATTGGCTAAGCCCAATTCTCCAGAGCTGGAGGTTGCTGTGAGCTGTGACGCCGCGGCACTCTACCAAGGGCAAGAAAGTGAGACTCTGTTTCTACAAAAAAACAAAAAAAAAGGTATCGCTTCTAGATCATATGCGCCAACATGTGCATATTCCTTACCCCCAGTAATTTCGGCATAACTTTTTAAAGAGAAACAAAAATCAAAGTATACATGTTTTTTAAAAAGATTTTTTTTTTAAGTTATATTCTTTCAAAGTATTTTTCTAATTGGTTCTAATCAAGGAAGGAATACACATATTTTACTTTTCTTTCAGTGAATAGTATTCTATAAAACTCTTAAACAGAAAGCAGAGGAGTATGAAGGATTCTTGCAGAAGCATTTTGTCTCCTCTTCAGTGAATCTTTTCTCAAGCTGAGGTATCAACAAGAGTTATCAGACTACAAGTATTAGCAGTAGAGTAGTAAGTGCTGCAAAGGATAGATCAAGCATACTCTGCCGAGTGATGAGAATCTCGCCTCAAACAAGAGGAGTGTTCCCCTCTTAGAGCCTGGGTTACGGCAGGAAGTAGCTGGTAAACCAGTCATCAAATGATATGAATTTCAGACAACATGAATAACTAGAAGAAACAAGAGAGGTTAGAGGGATAGTGAGTGACTTGAAATGGAAAGCCCAGCATTACGGAGCAGGAGACCATGATCCTGCCTGAGTGACCAGAGGCTGCAGGTCTGGGGAACCGCGTCCGGGCAGGGACTAGCTGCTGCCGGTGGGTGT
This sequence comes from Loris lydekkerianus, assembly GCA_963574355.1. Taxonomy (NCBI): domain Eukaryota; kingdom Metazoa; phylum Chordata; class Mammalia; order Primates; family Lorisidae; genus Loris; species Loris lydekkerianus. Next base: position 4,801 of record CAUYPK010073274.1, on the reverse strand, counting down.
TGAAGTAATGGGGGGTGGGTGTGGTGGCCTGCACCTCTGCTCCCAACTGGTCTGGACGCTGAGGCCAGGAGTTCAAGACATGTCTGTAGACTTAAGAGGATATTGTGAATCTCATGCCAAAAATTTAAAAATTCAAATGAAATGGAAAAGTTGTCATAACTGATAAAATCAACATAAGAAGAAGATGGAAAAATTGAAATAGCCTCGTATTTCCTAAAGAATTGAATCTCTGAATCAAAAAATAAGACAAAAAACTTTCTCGTTCTCATAAAGGAAACTTGAGGCTCAGAGTAGTTTCGATTTTTAATTCTACCATATGTACAAGGAAAAAATTAAATCAAACATATGCCTTGTTTATGTGAAATTTCTTGCCATTTCTGGGTTGAGGTTGTATAGCTCCAAGAACTCTCGCATGATCTGTAAATGTACTGAAGGAGGCAGTAATTTGTTCACCATCCTTACTCACCGAGCAGTCATTGAACCTGCTGTGTACCGGGCACTGTGCAGGCTGGTGGTATAACAGGAGGACAGACACCATCCCTGCCTGTTCAGAGAGTATTAGTTCATGGGAGAGATAGGCATGTCACTGTCCACTCAATAGCTGAAGTGGAAGGGGACATAGATAACAAAGTTTGGATAAAAAGGAAGAGTGGTCAGGGCATGATAGCTCACACCTGTAATCCTAGCACTCTGGGAGGCCAAGGCAGCTGGATTACTTGAGCTCAGTTCAAGCCCAGCCTGGGCAAGAGTGAGACTCCCATCTCTACTAAAAATGGAAAAACTAGCCAGGCTTTGTAGCAGGCACCTGTAGTCCCAGATACTTGGGAATCTGATGCAAGAGCATTGCTTAAGCCTAAGTGTTTGAGGTTGCTGTGAGCTATGACACTCTACCCAGGGCAACAGAGGAGATGCTGTCAAAAAAAGCAAGAAGAATGGATGAATAAGAAAGACCTGGGCAAGGCTCCTTAGTTTGGAGTTCTGTCAGTCTTGGTTCAGTCTGGGAAGTGGAGCCACTCTGAGTATTCACCATTAGGAACAGGACCTTATACATGGTGGGAGGGGCTGGCAAAGTCAAAACCAGAAGTGGGGAGGGAGAGAGTTAGAAGTGGAGACACCGCACAGAGTAGTCACAGGTAATCTGAGAAGCAGGTCCAGGTGCTCAAGTTGTTCCTTGGGGAACCCGGAAAGAGGTCTTTGGGAACTGTTGACTCTACACAGCTGCTGCACTGTCGATCAGCCTGGCCAGCTTTCGGGAGGCCGAGCTGGGCATGGAGCTGAGAGACCAAGGCTGAGCTGGAACCTGCCAGGGACCCTCGGTTCTGCCTGTCCCCTTGTCTAAGCAGGATGCCCTCCCATAGCAGCGGCTGATGTGTCCTGTTCACTTTCCCAATCTCAAGCAAGGTGCTCTTTTGACAGCCCTAACCCAGAGCCACACAATGAAGGAGTTTGATGAGTCAGTTTCCAGCTTACTTAACCAGGTTGACATGCACTATCTAGCCCAAGGGATGTGAGGGACAGTCTCTTGGAACTTTAGTGTGACAAAGGACAAAACTTTGTTCACCTGCTGTGTGATCAGGAGTTGGCTCTGCCTCTGTCGGGAACGTGACCCGAAGCCTGTGTGGTGTGAGCGCCCCTCAGGTGCTGCTCTCTCTGATCTACCTTTGAGGTCCTTGACCACAAAACTAAAGTGCTACTGTTCTCTAATACTGCAAAACAAGACACCAGCAGATTTTAAACTGATAAAAACCTGGTAAAGCCGTCATTGTATATACCTTTTAGGATCAATCAAGATAACATATCCCATGGTAAAAACAAGAGTAAAATAGTTCTGAGAACTGTGAAACCGTCATCCTTTTTCTAAATGACTTAATCCAACAGACAGGTGGTTTTTATACACTGACCCCCTTGTTTGCAGGCAACTGAACACCAAGATCTTTTCGTTGTCATAGTGGAAGGAATGCTGTCGCTTATGGAGCACCTGATGGGTGCCGGGCACTGTGCTGACCACTTGACACACAGCTGCCTCTTTCTCTTATCATTTTTCCCAATAACTGGTATGAAAAATTTGAGTTGAGACCAATTTTTCTTAGGTCAGACAGCTAGTAAGCTAGTAAGTGGCAGGACTAAGATTTTTACCTAGGTAGGAAATTCAGAAGAAGCTAGAATAAAGAGGGTACTTGGAGGCTAAAAAATACCCAAAGGTAAGTGGCTCTGGGGTGGGCAACTGCAGCTGTGTCACGGAGTGTGGCGAGTGTCAGGCTCAGCAGGTGGCAGCGTGGCTGGGCCTCCTCCAGGGATTCTCCCTGCGTATCTGAGCCCCTGCAGGTGTCCGTTCCTTCCATTCTTCACCCCCTTTTTTCCCCACTCTTTCTTCCTTCCTCTCTCAGATTTTTCTGTCTCACATGTAGGTGTGATCTCTCCTTTTTTCTTTTTTCTTTATAACAGAATGTTCTATCTATTAATATTTAGTAGCTGTGGTGTTGTATCCTTTGAGCAAATCTAGCACATGCACAGAGTCTGTGCAGATGCACCTAAGCATGGGCTCTGCTCTTTAGGAGTTTCTCCCCCCACTTTCTTTTGTGTTAGAGAAAAAACACAAAAAGCAGTTCCCCCACTCACAGAAAGTGTCTTTGCAGCTGGTGGGGTCAATTGTGCCCCTTAATCAAGCATGTAGTCCACACCCTCCTGAAGGTGCTTGAGAGGATCCTTAAAGCACAGCAGTGAGGGACACAGGCACCCAACTGGGCAGCCCGTCCCTCCCCCAGCCCCCATAATCCATCCTGAGGAGTTGTTTGGGGGCCACTCCTGGTGGCTATCTGGCCTCAGGCTACAGGCCCTGGTGTTCTTGGTGCTCTGCAGTCACTGGAGTACAGTGTGGTCAAGATCTTCATCTAGGGGGGAAACCAAAGAAACAAGACCCTCTCCTAAAGGCAGCTGTCAGCACCTCTCCCCCGTGCACAGAGAAGCTGGGGAGATGAGATGCTGGTTATGGAGACAGACAGCACCTGGACCCAGGACAAGGGTCAGAAACTTGGCAAAAAGGCCACGTTGTTCTCCAGTACTGACATCTGTGGCCCCTGAAGCCAGCCAGAGGGACCCAACCTGTATTTTCCCAGGAGTGAGTGAGTGGGACAAGTTTTTGTTACTCCTCGCACGCCCCCTCTGCCTGACTTGCCCAGTTATCTCTAAGGATGTGGGAACCAACATGGGAGCGGGGCCTGCTGCTCAGCCCCTCCTGCACAGAGGCATTGCCTTCCTGCACCACCGCCAGCCCCCATGTCAGGGCCACCAGGCTCTTCTGGCCTGTGAGTGTATCTGAAGTTGACAGTTTTCTGTCTCTCTCTCTCTCTCCAGGGCCAGGTGTGGATTAATGGTTTTAACCTTGGCCGTTATTGGCCAACACAGGGCCCCCAGATGACCTTGTTTGTGCCACGGCACATCCTGACAACCTCGGCCCCAAATACCGTCATAGTGCTGGAGCTGGAGCGTGCACCCTGTCAAGACAATGACCCCGAACTGTGTGCTGTGGCTTTCGTGGACAGGCCAGTGATCAGCAAAACGGTGGCCCACAGTCATCCCTCTAAGCCTGTTTAATCAAGACTCGTGGTTGAACCACAAAAGCCTATAATTTTGAGGTTTCTAGCCTTGAATGTGTCCCACAGACCTTCCCTGTCATGCCAGCATTCACTGGAAAAGTAGATTGAAAATGAATTTATAGTCTACTTTTACCTGCAGTTTCCCTATAGCCCTGAAATGCCTACTCCTGCCCTCAGGGGCCATCCTGGACGTGTCAGGGAGCTGACAGCACAGTCATGCCCAATCATATCTGCAGAGTTGGGCCGGAACCTTTAAAGGTGTTCTTGATTTTTTATTTTGGAAGAATCATGTTGTCTTCTAGTTAAATAAATTTGTACTCAAATGATGATGTCACTGTTTTTAATGTTGAGCTGGTATTAAATTATATAGTCTGACTTAAATCATAACTAGACTTGAGTGGGCCGAATAAGCCACTTCACTAACTTGAAGTTCAAAGGGGTGGAAAATAGTCTTGGTTTGATCTGGTGGACTGCTATTTTTCTTATCCTCATTTGACTTGCTTTTGAATTTCTGTGATAGCACAGCTATCACAAAGACAGCTAAAAACAATTATGAAAACGATCTAAATCATCCATACCTGCTCGGTGTACTTAGCATGGTTCACCACTACTGTGGAATAGTATTTCAGCCATTAAAATGGTGATACAGATCTATCAATATTTATATGAAGATACTTGCATGAGACATTGCATGGAAAAAAGATTACCTTAAACTTGATCCCATTTTGTGTGTTTGGACATAAGAGCTGCCACATTCACACGGTCACTACAGGCCTGTACACATGTCAGTAGACAGGTGCATGTGTGTGCTGGTGCTGTGTACATGCACAGCTATGCAGGGACACGGTGTTCAGTATACACATGTCTTGATGTGGAGCACTGACTTGTTTGTTGAGTGCTTGTTCTATACCATACACAGTTCTGAGCATATCACATTTTTTTTCTTTTTTTTTTATTGTTAAATCATAGCTGTGTACATTAATGCAATCATGGGGCACCATACACTGGTTTTATAGATCGTTTGACACATTTTCATCACACTGGTTAATGTAGCCTTCCTGGCATTTTCTTAGTTATTGTGTTAAAACATTTATTTTCTACATTTACTGTTTCACATGTACCCTTGTAAGATGCACCGCAGGTGTAGTTCTACCAATCACCCTCCCTCCTTCCCCTCCCTCTCCCCTTCCCCCTATTCTTAGGTT